>QFEO01012174.1:0-11489 GCA_003316615.1 Amanita pseudoporphyria | reverse complement strand
GTGCTTTAGACGATGGTAGAGGCAGAGCTCGGGTCTGGTTATTCAGGCATAAACATGAAATCGAAACCGGACGCACTTCCAGCGTTGGCATGGAGGTTAGTCAGGATACATTATCTTGTGTATGGCTTGTTTAGCTGCGATTAGATCTTGGGATTCGATGCTTCGGGCGTTCCAATCTTGCCTAAGATATCATCGGCAATGGATGATGAAACTGTCCGAAGAGAAAAAATGGACTGGCAAGAGATCTCTGTCAAGGCAGCAAAAATTGTATCATTCAGCGGTAAGGCATTCGAACAGGAAAACTCACGTACTTAAATGACTTAAGACCTCGCTGGGCATGAACGATATCTGAAGACCACCTTGTATGGACTGACATCAGGTGCCCCTTCTTGTATCATGATCATGGTAGGAGCAAATGCAGGCATCATTGGGATGTCGAAAGAGCATTTGGCCATCTCATTGGCGTTGAGTGTGCCCTTCATTATATGCATCACCAAAGTTAGTTTCGCGAAGTGTAAAGTCACATGTTGCAATTGAGTTCGAACAGATTGATATGACACCCGCTAATGTCATGCAGAAGAATATCCAGGAAGTGGTCAAAATTCTAAAGAGTCCAGGATGCCGGTATGTGCCACGGATAGACGTACTTCGATCGCTTTCCAAATAAACTACTACTGCAGGAAGACGCCTGTCTTTGTCAAGTCTCAAGAGGCAGCTATAGAATTGGCGACATGTTTTGCTTCAGAAAAGTCAAATATCATATCCATATAGGCGCCAGATAAGCTGATCTAATGCTTAGACTATGCCCAATATTTCTGGTCTCTAACGTAACTGGCGAAGGACTTGACCTCGTATGCATTGTTGCAATATCTTAAAAAATTGTTGACTAATTGCACAAGCTTCGTACATTCCTGAACCTCTTGCCCTCCAGCGAAGTAGATCCGGAGAAGTTTTCTATTGATCAACCATTAGAGGTATGACGTAGGAGCCTTGCCTCCAGAACACTATCTCAGCCGCGCATAGTACTCTATTACCGATATTTGGTCCGTACCGTATGTTGGTACGGTGATAAACGGGATTCTAAACAGTGGAACTGTCAAGACTGGAGACGCTGTTCTCGTGGGCCCGGATTCCAATGGGAATTTTGCGACAACGGTGGTAAGAAGCATGCAAAGAAAGAGGTTCGTGATATATGCGCTTTTCGTTGAAAGTGGCGTGCTTTACGCGTCGGAGAACTGAACGGTTTTAGAGCACCAGTTTCTGTGGCCGAAGCAGGGCAGTGTGTATCTATCGCACTGAAACGCGTTCGTAGAGATGATGTGCGAAAGGGAATGGTTTTGGTTCACAAAATGGACGTGACACCACGAGGTTGTTGTCCACCTTGTCTAATTTACTTGTTGATGATAACTCACTCTGGTCACAGTAGTGCGACAGTTCGAGGGACAAGTGCTTGTGCTCTAGTACGTAAAGGCACTGTCTCCGCAACTTTCCTGAATCCGTTGTAGTCATAATACTACATTACAGAAGAATTACCAGGCAAGTTTAATAGCTATATATAAATATCACTTGAGCTTACGCTCTCGAAACTTTAGGCGATGCTTCACTGCGGCGTAAGTTTAACTCGGCGACTGCCAAGAATGTGGCTCACGGCTGAACTTGCTAGGCGGTGAGGCAGACTGTCAAGATTATAGGAATGGACCATCCCCAGGGGGTGCTTCGAACAGGGGACAGAGCCACTGTGCAGTTTGAATTCATTTCACACCCAGAATTCATCAAGGAAGGCATGAAGCTTTTGTTTCGGGAGGGAAAGACAAAGGTCGGTCTCGTGTCGACACTAGAGACACGTCTAATATGGTTCATAGGGCCTCGGTGTAGTAACACGGTTGCTATGACTGGTAGCCCCTGTTTTGATAACTACATATGTGAATGTATCACATGATTTAGAATTGTGTAAGCTGAATATACTATTATTGATCGCATGAGCTCTCCTGTCTACGAGCCCGTTCCGACCGAGGAACAGAATTCACGAACTGGCAGAGAATCAAGAAATAAGTTTCGCGGCGCAGTCTGTCTTGTAGCAGCTCTCGCTCTTATTTCCCTTGCTTTCCGTCTTCCAACTATTTCGTCTCTGATATCCAAGTTCATCTCGGGTACGAACCCGCCTATAAGCGATTTGTCGTCGACAAACATAACGATGCATCACGGGAAGAAAAGCATTGGATAGTGAGTCGTTGCAATTGCTGGGCGTGAAGGGAAGAAGCTGAAGTAATACTAGCTTTGTGAACTGGTGCTTTACAATCCGAATTGATCTTTACCCAACTGTATTCACAATCGCACAGGGGTATTTACGGGCGGAAATTTCCACCCTCATTGATTCCAGTCAATGACCTGACGTGAGTGCCGTTTATTTGATCGGTCTCGTTCTGTACATAAGCTGATGTGATGTTTGAAGACACATCTTGTATGCGTTCGCCAACCTTAGGGCCGAGTCTGGTGAAGTATTCCTGTCAGACCCATGGGCTGACAAGGATATTCATTATCCTGGCGATTCTTGGGATGAAAGCGGAAATAATTTGTATGGTAACTTCAAAGCTATTTACAACCTCAAGAAGCAGAACAGACACATGAAAGTGCTCCTGAGCATTGGTGGATGGACGTATTCTCCTCAGTTTCATCCAATTGTCATCAATCCATCTTTAAGAGCTAAATTCGTGCAATCGTCTATCACACTACTCGAAGATTATGGTCTAGATGGACTGGATGTCGACTATGAGTATCCTCAGAATGAAAGCCAAGCAAGAGGTTATGTCGAATTGCTCAGGGAGCTGAGAACAGCTCTAGATCGTCATGCCGCCCAGAAAGGAGCCGGCTATAGGTTTCTGCTTTCGGTACGTACCTCGGCTGTTGTTAATCTGGCTATTCTGATGCACCGATAGATAGCTGCACCCTGTGGACCAGACAACTACAAGAAATTATACATACGTGAAATGGATAGTTCTCTAGACTTCTGGAATTTGATGGCATATGATTTTTGTAAGTCAATGGAGAGAAAATAGAGATAGTTCTTAATGGATGTTGCAGCGGGATCATGGGATGCTGTCTCCAACCACCAAGCGAATCTGTACGGGGAACCAATCAGTGCCTCCCAGGCGGTGGAATGGTACATTTCGAATGGCGTGCCGCGATCAAAGATCATTCTGGGTATCCCACTGTATGGAAGATCATTCCTAAACACAGAGGGGCCAGGAAATAGGTATTCGGGAGTGGGCGGGGGAAGTTGGGAAGCAGGTGTGTATGACTACAGGGCGTTGCCGCTGCCGGGATCTCACAACTTTCGGGACGGCCGAATGGTCGCGAGCTGGTCGTACGATTATCAAAAGAAGGAGATGATCAGCTACGACGATGAGGAAGTAGCGAAGTTGAAGGGAGAGTATATCCATAGAGAGGGGCTGGGGGGGAGCATGTTTTGGGAGTTAAGTGGAGACAAGGGGAGTGCTCGGGAGGGGATGGAAAAGGGACCCGGAAAGGATGCGCAGGCTGGACGGAGCGTTGTACGGACCGTGAAGGAGGCGATGGGAGGGCTGGCGCGGGAGGAGAACTGGCTGCGGTACGAGGGCAGCCAGTTTGCAAATATGCGGCGGGGGATGTGACCCGGAGCGTGATAGTCACGCACAGCAATCATATGTCGTCTCGCTTTGACCATTCTCCCAATGCACGCTCCAAGTCCCTCAGCTCTGCTGATCTCGACACCCATGGAGTGCGCACTATTTCTACTCTTTTTCCCTGTGTCTGAGCGTAGCCGCCTACAAGGTCCTCAATAGGCAGTCTCGTAACCATCCCTCCTTCAGGGTCGGTATATCAGAAGATAAGGGCACCCGCCGAACCATGGAAGACGCCCATTCGTTTGTTATTGACTTCGACTCTGTGCGCGGTCAAGGTTTCTTCTCCGTCTTCGATGGTCACGCTGGGAAACACGCAGCTGAGTGGTGTGGTTCCCATTTTCACGAGGCATGTGTGGCACGCTACGGCGGACATTCAAATGATTGGTTTTCTAGTGTCTCTTAACCTGTTTGCATGCGTCAGCAGTGCCCCTTATTCCCGACATCCTGAACGAGACGTTTCATAAGGTGGACGAGAGCCTGTCACATATATGCGAAGAATCGGAGGGCAAGATACATTCTGGCTGCACAGCAGTAACTTCTTTTTTACGCATAGAAGATGTCGACGGTCGCCAATCCTTCAGGAAACCCACAATCACGCCCACACCCACACTGTCAACACTTCCTACTTCACCAAAGGATGAAAAGGTGAACGATTCACATGATAATGACCAGATACCCGATGCGGACGGCGATGCTAGCGCGGATGACATTGTTATACCACCTGAAGATGCCCGCCGCGTCCTGTACACCGCAAATGCAGGTGATGCGAGAGCCGTACTTTGTCGCAATGGGCAAGCCGTACGGTTGACATATGACCATAAAGGGTCCGACAAGCAGGAAGCGAAGAGAATAGTTGATGCGGGGGGCTTTGTCATGAGTGGAAGGGTAAACGGCGTCTTAGCTGTCACAAGAAGTCTTGGAGACCCATCGATGAAGGAGTTTGTAGTTGGATCTCCATATACCACGGAGACCTTGCTGGGCGAACATGACGAGTTTCTTATTCTAGCTTGCGACGGAGTAAGTGAAATACTTATTTATGCCACTTATATGCATGCTGATTGTCAGATAAGTTATGGGATGTTATTGGCGACCAAAGTGCTGTCGACTTGGTACGGGATGTTCTTGATGCTCAAGAAGCTAGCGAGAAACTGCTTCAATATGCACTTGCTCACCATACCACGGATAATGTTACTGTTCTCGTCGTCCGCCTCAAGCATTTTGAATGATTCGTTAGTTATAGTACCAAATGATAGACCGTGTGAATGTGTTAGTCATCACAACTCGCCCCTTCTGTATCCGAACGTCTGACTTATGCAAGACCCATTCCCTGGACCCACCCCTGCGTACGCGCCGGCATACCACTATGCGCCAGCCCAATCACAACCCACCTACGAGTCGAAATCTCCGTACAAGGGGGATCGTTTCAGACCGGGGAAACGCGTGAACGATCCCATCTTTCTTATCTTATTCGTTCTGCAGGCAAGGCCCATCCTTGTGATCGAGCGTTAAAAGTGAATTTGCTTTATTCTAGTTTCTTGGTTTTGCTGCACTATCCGGAATTGCCATATCATCGTGGATTAGTAATGGTGGACTTGGAGGTGGATTGGGCAAAGGTGGGGTCAAGACTGGCATCCCAATTACCCTCAATCGGTATGAACATCCGACATGAATGACTGACGAACAGTGTCTTAATCAGCATCAGGAGCGCATTATACCTTCTGCTGCTCATAGCAGCGGCGGCGGTTCTGCTGTCAGCAATATATCTCATGCTCATACGTGCTTTTACGAGGCTCATTATGCACATTACACTGGTGTTATCGATTCTTCTTAACATGTAGGTTTTTATTGTCCCTGGCTTCTCGAATGGAATACTCAGACTTGAAAAAGAGGCATATGCGCATACTTTTGGATCACCAGATATTACTGTTAGTATCTACCCTGACTCTCTCCTATAAGAGTTTGCTTATACATAACTCAGCTGGGGCCATTATCTTTACGATCATTTCTGTCTTGTCTGTCCTTTCGTATTGGGGCTTTAGAGCACGTATTCCTCTTGCTTCGTTGCTGCTTCAAGTCGTCATGGACGTGGCAAAGCATCATATGAGCGTCTATGCCGTCGCATTGGTAGCTCTGCTTGTTCAAGCAGCCCTGGCAGTGTGGGTACCACTGCCTTGTTTTTCTAAAACTTTGATCCATTTTTATTCGTAGCTGGTATGTCTTTACGGTCATGGCGACGTGAGTTGGGATGATCTCGTATCTAAAGTCTGCTGATATCACCGCGTTGACCTTAGCTATGCAAAATGGACGCCAGGCAGCCCTTGTTCGTCCTTTTACAAGTCCTTGACTTCTTACGTATTACTGACTTGTCCCATAGCCTGCACGTCTTCGAGCTGTTCATCTGGCAAGGTTGCCGGACTAATATTTTTTGCTACTTTCTCCTTTTTGTGGACATCTCAAGTAGTCGGTAATGTCGCCTTAGCCACCCTCGCCGGCGGTCCGTTTGGAGCTTGGTATTACTTCGGTCCCCGCGATATGGGGCAGATGGTAAGCGCGAGCTTCGAAATCGTTCCATTATTATATCATCTGTGCAGCCAGATCACCCAACTTTGTCGTCGTTTGGACGGGCTTCTACGTTATCTTTAGGTTCTATTGCTTTTGGTTCACTTATAGTGGCATTACTTGAATTGACGCGATCAATTCTCAATGCGATAAAGTACAACGCCAGCGGTGATGGTTATCGTGAGATATGTTTCACAGTACCATTCAAATAACGCTCATTTGTTTTCGTTTTTAGCTCTTGCAGCCTGCATTGCGTGCTGTGCTGAATGCGTTGTGGGTTGTATTGAGAATTTCGTAGAGTATTTCAACAAGTAAGGTTCATTTTGCACCTATTCTCAGCGTTACTAATGTTTGCTGCGTTAGATATGCCTACATTGAAATTGGTACATACGTCTGTTACTTGATATTCCTAAGGATTAATCAAGACTTCGTTTATTTAGCTCTGTATGGGAAACCATACATTGAGGCTGCCAAGGACACATGGCGTCTATTCAAGGATCGAGGTAGTAGTCATTTTTTAAGCAAGTCACTGAAGTAACACTACTTTATGTTAGGGATTGACGCCCTCGTCAACGATTCTCTAGTTGGAATAAGTAAGGAATTTTGGCTGACATAGACAAAAGCTAATTTCTTGCAAGCACTTACTTGGGGCGCATACGCCATTGGTCTCGTTTGCGCTCTTTTCGCCTACCTGTACCTGCGCCGTATGTGCCTAATTACCGTTTGTCTGATCCTCAGTCACCTTTTGTTAAGTCACAGCACCATCATTCAACGAGGCCGGTCAATATACGGCTCCGATATTACTTTTCGCATTTTTAATTGGAATACAGTGTTGTAAGTCTTTTATTGTGTGTAACTGGTATATGCCTGAGTATACTTTTTTGAAATAGCTTTGACGCTATCATCAGCAATTGAAGCTGGCGTTTCTACAATGTAAGTCGTTATTTTACCCTTTTATGGTCGCCAGCTCAGCTTCTTGATGATAGTTTTGTTGGCCTGGGCGAAGACCCACAAATCCTAGCAATAAGAGCCCCTGCACTCTTTGACGTAAGTACTTGCTACTTTGTTCTTTCTCTGCTAATTAATTTTTCAGTTAATCGCAACACACTATCCTGCCGCAACTACGGGTGTCCCTCGTGATGACATATAATATCGATATCAGCGTGGGTTTTCTATATTTACTGCATTATCGTAGCTAACTACTATGGAAACAAAGCGAGCTGTGCTGGATGACACATTGATGCCTAATCTTCTACTCTTGAATGATTGGAACTAGTGATTGATAGCCATCAGGACTGATGTACTAGACTGAAAGACGGACGATAATAATACATGCATTGTTCTTGGTCTGGCACCGTGTGACACAAATTCTTGGGGGCTATACACTTCAGGTTCAAATATATTGCCCAAGACCAGCTTAAAGACCGCACAAGATGCAACGTGGGTAGATATGGCGTGAGTATGAGGTTGAGAGATATTAGCTTTGGATAAGATATGGCACGTGCGTTAGAGTCGGCTTGTGCTTGAACTCCATCATGAGGAAGACTTCGTGGGCATTCACGTTTGTAGCGGTGGTTATCATGCTTATCGCGGTTGGTAATATTACCTTCCTTTGCTTTTGAGCTAAGAGCTACTATAGAGTGTTCTTTCACTTACTCGGCCTGACTGGTTCGCGTTCAATAGTTTTATCATGAAACTCTCTTTTTAATGTTACGCGACTAAAAGGCTCATCGTCAAGAATCCTGAAGTACTGCACGCCAAAGTCACCGTGTATTATGGACTTATGAAACGTTGCGAGCTGGACGAGGTCAACCTCCCTGGGCCGTCAAAAGGCAAGCTATCCTACACAAATTACGAATGCCGCAAGTTTCCCGCTCCCGTCTCGGACGGGTGTGATAAGGAGCATCGCAAATTCTGTGCAATATGGACCACAGCTGGCTATGCATCAGAACTTTCGATCGGCTTCGGTGCACTCTCTATTCTTGCAATCTTCTTCGGAGTGAGCACGCATTCGCGTAGACGGAGGATTTGGAGGGCTGTAGCGAGCCTCATCTCGTTACAGGGTACGTATATATTATCACCAGTCGAAGAACTCAGAATGTGCTCATGCTATATGTTACAGCCTCCTCCCAAATTATAACATTCGCCATTGTCACGAATGCTTATTATGAATCCCAGTACCCAACATTTGATTATGCGCGACCTGGCTTCGCCTACGTGCTGAGCATACTGACATGGGTGATTGGGGTGCTCACGGCGCTGGGAGTTGTTACGACAGGTATATCTGCTGAGAAGGGACATCGGTGGGCAGCAGGGAACAGAGCATACCGGCGTATTGGAGGATGAATAGTAGTATCGTAGTAGCACCTTACTGCTCGGCAACTTCCGATTGCTTTATATCTGGCTGAACCCTCAACTCATCAGTCTTCCGTCCACATCCTTCGAGTCTTCGAGACCTGTGGATGTCTCAGCAACCCTCAGCATCAAAGCCTTCGCTCCAGGGGGTCAGAATCAAAGCAAGGAAGGGTGCCGTCAAGGCGCACGCAAAGCACGAACCCATAGGTAACCGCTCAGCACACGATCGCCCGACGATGCTTATCTGCGTTTTCCACAAGTCTTTAAAGATCAGCTCTACAGGCATCTTGAAACAGTCGGCGAAGGAGACTTCGACGCTTTCGCCTCGAAATTAGTACAAGCAGGCTCTACACTCGAATTTCTCAAATATGCAGATATCCTCTTTGAAATTATACTCGCCGGAGGGCTTCTTCAACCAGGTGGCGGTTACTTGGAAGATGGACCAAACTCACCGTTTGCAATATTCAATGCTAAGAATCCCGCACAGATCGAAGAGATGAAGAAATACGTGGACGTTCTAGCTAAACTCATCAGAAGGTAATATATAGTTGGTAGTAGTGAAGATCTAACTCTATTCAACGATTTTTTTCAAGGTATAAATATCTCCAGAAACCTCTTGAGGAGTCGTCTCTACCAACGCTCCTTCAATATATGAATCGTTGGCCAGCAGAGCAAAACGAAAAGTTTGCCATGGCAGTTGGATTGCTGCTCTCGCAAGGCCTGGCAAACGCGTCTTGCCTGCAGAGCCTCACCAAAGATCACCTTGTCAAGAACGGTTGGTGCATGTCATGCATCCGAATTTTTGAGCCTGATAGTCGTCCGTTGGAAAGATCTATCAATAAATGTGCTGACAATAATCTTCCGTGCTTATCTCCATGATCAAAGCATGGAGCATCTGTCAGCCACGTTGAAGCGAGGCGGCATCAAAGATTTGCTCGCTTTCTTCCCCCTGAACAAACGGGGAGAGAAGATGTTGGAAGAGCACTTCAAAAAGGAAAATCTCGCCCAGGTAGCCGAATGGTGGGCGAAGAAGCAATATGCTGTTGTGAAGGATAGTCTCATCAAAGAACTCAAGGGACTTTGTGAGAAGGAAGAATCACCGGAAATAGTATGTGGAAACCATCAATGTCTATGATAGATGTTATCGACGTCCAACAGATAATCGCGGCTATTAAGACTCGCCAGGAGGAAACACCAGTGCCCGAGCCCGAGCTCGTGTACTGCATCTGGCATGGTCTTATGAGTTCAGTCGATTGGAGTGCACGACCTGACCAAATAGAGGGTCTTGCTTTGCGTGAAGTCGGAGTAAGCATACGAATTCTGATTACGTTCTCTTCCTGACAGTCTTCGCATCCAGAGACATTCACCAATCCTCGAGCCATTCTGTTCGGGGCCAAAAACGCAGGTTGCTCTTATAAATGTTGTCCAATCATACTGTTATGAGGACACGCGAATCATCAAGGCTTTTCCGCAGATTCTTAAAGTCAGTACAACTACCTCATCTTAGTTCCGCCGCTTATCCGCCGAAGGTCTTGTACAACAAGGACTGCGTATCTGACAAAGCTATCATCTATTGGCACCAAAAGGGTTCCAAACCTCAAGGTCGTCAACACTTTATTAAAAGCACTGAAACCTTAGTCAAAGTATGATAATTACAGCCACTTAGACGTTCTTGATCTGACCACAAGTAGTTCTTACAGGAACAAGAGGACAGTGAAGGTTCTGAGGAAGAGTGAATTGGTATTCTAGTGTGATTCAGTCCTACAACTACGTTCTATATGTTATATCCTACATCGATCTGGACATTATTCAAACAGTACTCCCTCACACGCAAAGATTCAGCAGTACGAAAGCATTACATAGCGCAATAAGGATATTTCGCATCACCATGCTTCGGGCATTGGAGATGAGTCTGTTGTCCAACCATTTGTGCCGTTCAGTTGTAAAAATATCCCATCCGAGCCATTGACAGGTAATCCAAGATCATTCAAACTCTGTTTACGGCATTAGCTGTTAGGGATCTATATTGGGAGTGGCAAGCAAACCTGTTCTTGCAGCCACAGAGGAATGGCAGATGGGCTGAAAACGCCTCTATTATCGCTTGGCCACGAGAACCCGAGCTCTTCCATAGTAAACGGGGGTGGCATCGCAGGATCAGTATATGCTGGAGAGACAATCATGCTCTCCGCGAATGATGTCGGCGGGACAGTAGGCATGGGAGGGTTGAGTGTACTTGTTATACCGATTTTGCGACGAAGATTTGCTAGCATTATCCGCAATGTCAATGCGTATCTTCAAGTTGGTTTATGATCAGATACATGGCAATAGCGTAGAAATGTAGACTTGCCGTTCTGCGGCTACCTCAGAAAGGAGCTGAGCTAGCTGCTCTACTTGCGACGTAATCGCATTAAGGTCGAGTTCTGTTGGGAAGAGATTTGCCATTTTTAGGAGGAACAAACCAGAAAAGGCTGCGGTAACGAGGCTATCGTGTACCGCATAACGGAGAGCAGCTCTGCATTCTATTAGTTACGGATGTTTTTATGTAAATCTTTATACAGACCGATATTCGGGCGTATTCAGGAAGATGTCGAGGCAATTCGATGCCGACTCCTTGGCCTGAAATGCGAGCTCCCGTTGTTCAAATGGCATTTTGTCCCATGCCGCTCCCCGGAGGGCAATGCAAACCACCCAAAGTTTAGCATAATGTAATTCCCCTGCAAGCATTTTGCTTAATAAGGTTTCATGATCCGCCGCCCTTCCTGTGATATGTTGAGAAAGAATCGATGGACATCTGAAATGGTGCTTACGATGAAGTTCATCACAATCAGCCCACCATTTCTCTAATGCAATATTGGCACGTCTAATGAATGCCACAGTATCGTGGCTCACATGTCCTTTCATGGGTGCTAAGGT
>QFEO01012168.1:2044-13432 GCA_003316615.1 Amanita pseudoporphyria | reverse complement strand
TGCATTGTCCCCATTTTACTAGTCAGTGAGCTCTCCGACTGCCTGACCTTTGTATGGGTGGAATGGTGCACCAGATGAGAACAAAATAATATATCATTTACTGTGATCACACACACTCTGTAATGCTTATTCGCCTCTAATTACAGACACGACTGTAATGCAATATTTCCTGCTCTACACCAAAGACTTAATGCATCGATAATGCATCACTATGAATGACTGGGACCCATAATGCCCTCACTGTGATACATCATTTTTTCATCTTCGTGACTATTAGCGTTTCACGGTCACATGCATCCACGAGTGATATATCACTCTAATGCACAAATCGCATGGTTGTCCAATGCTACCAGTGACGACCATCTTATGTATCATTCTTGCATGTAGCATGATTAATGCATGATTGCGGATACCAGCCTCCCATCCACCGGCAGCATTGACATCGAATTGATGCACCATTGATGCATAACTTCCGCGCCCATACACCGCCGCAATTCCACAACTAATATATCACTCTAATACACAAATCGTATGGTAAGTTGTCCAATGCTACATACTGACGACCGTCTTATGTATCATTCTTGCATGCAGCCCTCCTGTCCACCGGCGGCATTGACAATTGATGCACCATTGATGCATAAACTGGCCGCAGTGCTGCCCATACACTGCCGCAATTGAAGTTGATGCATCGTTGATGCATAAGCTGGTCGCCTCAAAGCTGCCCATACATTGCCGTCACAGATACTTTCGACCGTCCCCCAATTGGACATTGCCGCTCCCTAATGTATACCTCCAGGCCGCCAATTTTCCTAGCGCATCAACCGGGACCAATATCTACCCGCCCCTGATACACTATTCCCCTGTAATTATCCACTGGCGGCATTTCCCTTGCTGTCGCCATACCCCGCCCTCAACTGATACATCACTGATCCATAATTATCAGACCTAAGGCTCTGTTCCCTCCCAGTCCGCCATTGTTCGGGCTGTGTAAATGTTCCTCACTGCCCGCCCACTGATTGCACATTACTATACTGGTATGTGGGCATGCACTTCTGATTCCGCTCTAGTCATCGTCTCTCGGGATGCTGTTATGACCGGTGACCATTGTTTGTATGTACTAAGCGAGACTCCCCATTGGTCCTGCGCTAATTGATATTCGTAAATCATAAATCATATATCATTCTCTCACATACTACCAGTGTAACTGGTGTTGATATGCTGAACTATCATGGTCATATATCACTGATGCATCAATATCATTCTGTTACATTAAACTATCATGTTGAACCTAAACTAACGTAGGCGGGAACATAACGCCACATATGTCCAAAATGCTTGCGGAGATCTGCACGCAAGGCCGCTTGACGCAATGCATATGCGCGCAAGCCTTCGCTCCGCATGACTGACATGTTGTTTTCCTTTTCAGCTTTGGTTAGCCACCAAGATTCTTGCCACTCAAAGAATTGAAGGACTCGACGGATTTCTTCAAGGAGGAGGTCGACCTCCTCTGAAAATCGCATTGCCCGCGCCCAGGACTTACACCATTCAATACGAAGTGCTAAATGGTTTAGTTAGTGATTTGTGTGAGCGATAGTCACTTCAAGCGCACAATCACGTAGGTGGAGATCCCCGTCATCCTTTCCGATCACGCCCATAACTTTCCAAATCCATGATAGCTGCCTTCTTCCCTCAGACTGATCATCTTCTCCGTCGGAAATCCCGCGGATGTCAGAGTCCATCAGCAAAGGTAATTGACATTCCCAGCCGATATGCCCTAAGATGCTTCCGAGAGATACAAGCGCTGACCTCGCCGCCCTATATGTCTCGCAATTGCTGTCAATTGATGCCTGAATTGTGCTAATTGCATCGCGGGCTCGGGTATTGGCTCCTTGCCCACGAACAAACCGATCCTTGAATTTGAACACATGTGCACGAATCTGCAAATGGTGGCGTATCTGATCAAGAGCCTCATACGCCTGTGCAATACGTAACTTCCATTCGAGTTCCAACAAACGATGGTCGATAAGTTGGATGCTGGTCTGGGACTGTGCAAATTGCGATGGTAGCCACAGGGGGATATCGTACGCTTCATCCTTCTTTGACGGCATGTCATGTAGTTCGCTACTTCGCATGGAAGCCGCAGCTGGCATATATAGTTGTTGATGTTTCTCCCATGCGTTAAACTTCCGGACGAAGCGATTGCAATTCAATTGGTATTTTGTGATCTGACGATCTTGAGCATGTTCCCATATGCGGCTATGTTCCGCTTCGAGAGTACGTCTTAAAGAATCAGGACTGATATCTCCCGATCAGTGTAAATAAACTTACTGTTCACTTTCTATCTCTAAGCCAGTTGACATGAAGATGCTCGGGGAGACGCTAGCATCTTGAGTATAATCCTGGCCAACAGCCAAAAGTTTTGCTTCCTGTTCCGCAAGCTCACGTCGAACAGCCGCCATTGTAGGCGCTATAGAATTGCTTTCAGTTACACCAAATAGGCAATAGAAGAGTAACAATACACACTGATAACGGTTTGCTCAAATGGATTTAAGTTCGACGGATCACGTTCCCAAGCCTCTACTTCTTCTTGCCACTGCATCAATACATCCGGCGGCAACGAACTCTCCAATTGTTCATGTTGAAACGTAAACTCCCCCTTGTCGGCGCCAGCTTCTTTGACTTTTCGGAGTAGAGTAGCACCTGGCATAAAATTATAAGCAATTCTATTGTACAATGTGTAATCAAGAGGATACTTACCAAGATTGGTGATTTTTCGCCAATTGTAGTCGTTGAAATGGCTATCCAAGGTGTCTCGCCGATAGCCAGGTCCCATTTCCTTGGTGCTGCTGGCGATTGGGTTTATCTCAGCCCAACCACGCTCAGGCGCCTCGCCGTCAGTGCGCCCAACATGCTTGCTATAGTTGAATGAAAAGCGGCTGCGACAATGAGCCACGTGCGCCGGTAAATGGAACTTGGGAACTAAAAATCTAATGCGGGTATGTCGATCATTGAACAACTTGTCGGCGAGGCTAGAATCGATGCGCTGCAGCCGTCTGTTGAGGTGAATTGACCATTGACAGGCTATGTCGTATGAGACCACGAGGTCTCTTATCTTCGAATCAGACAGGCTTTTATGGAATATATAGTCCATATTACAGTATCTGGAAACTAGATCAGCTCAACGATTGGAAAAGACAAACGGACGTACCTCTCTCCTTTTTGCAAATCAGCAACAGCATTCGGCCTCTTCATATTGTGCCGCGCACACTCGACAGTAGCAATGCCGGTCGCTGCATGGTTACGGTTTGGTTTTGAAGTTGAGAGGTTGACGGCGTCATGTCGAGAACAATTACTTTTCTATATATTGTTGTCAAGACCAGCAGAGATAATGGGATTCGACTTACAGGCTCTATCTCATCCTTATACCGCGCTAAATGTTCTTTGTACGGCTCATTGTTGACAATGTATGCCCAGCCCAAGCTTAGACCTGTGTCACGTTTGTCGTTCGATATGTCCTTGCGTTTCAGGCGGAAATTTGCATCTAGAGCCAAGAACAAGGAATACAACCACCTTCAGTCAGAGAAGTGTGAGTATATGTTCGAAAAATGACAATGAACCAGACCGTTTATCCTCGCCAGCAGCCTCCCATCCGTTAGGCAAATTCAACCCAGGCTGCGGGCAAGCCGGACAACGCAAAGCGCAATCACCTTCCCGTACCTTTATCACACCTGCAGGGTCGCATCCATGGCCAGACCTCTTCAACATCTTCAGATGCCGCCAAATCCAGACGCTGCGACTGAAGGAAGCATAACGATCCTATTGATGATAGGAGTTTACACTTGCCGATGACAAGTAGGTGGTTTGTAGATCTTACCGGTGGTGTTTTCATGCCTGTGTTGTCCGTCAGGCGCGACAGTGTCCGATAATATTCATAGGCAGAAACTTTCGATTCGTATGAAAGTAACTCAAATAGTTCCAATGTACGAAAAGTTATTGCGCCCCGTGGATGTTCGCTAGTGATGGGAAATAAGCCGGCTCGAAGTAGCTGTACGTACCGTGATTGTGACCCGTGACCACAAGCACAGAAATTAATTGAAATAGAGTGAATTGCGTCGAGATCAATGACTGTGAAAGCATCGCCAGTGTTTGCTTCAGGGTTGGAGCAGGTGTGTTGCGCTCGATGATTTAGCTGCATGACTAACCCGAGAGACCTTAATGAAACTGATTCGAAGAACGAACCATTCCATTGCTTGAATAAAAGCGCTATCATCAGCCAACTGCGGCTTTAACTATCAAATATACTTTACCTGGATCCGATGGAATGGCAGAAACTTATGTCGCGTCACGATGCACTCTTTACAAACTAACTCGCGGCCGAAGCAGCTCTGACACCGGTATACCGCAGGCCAGGGAGAATCACTGGAACAATCAGGACAATGTTTGGGAGGGTCGTAACCGCGTCCTTCATGGTTTATCAGCTCCTCAAGGTATGTTTCGCGCAGCGGCAGCCAAGAATTAATGTTTTCTTCCTGATTAGCAGTCAGACGTTGAGCCGCCGTATATTACAGTAATGACTGAAGTACCTACCTCAGCTCGGCGTGTTTTTGTAACGGAAGGTTCGTCCATCATTACTCCAGCTAACAACTCCTGATACTCTAGATCCAATTCACTTTGGTTAAACCAATCGCTAACACCTTGCGGCACATTTTCTGTGGTAGGTTTCGTATCTGATTCTTTGGCTATGCTCAGCGATTCTGATATGCTGATATTGCCCGTTGTTTTGAAGCTGAAGTTCAAATGCCTCCGCTTAACAGCTGGGGGTGATTTGGATTGTCGCCGTAATGCATCCGCAGCCTTGTGCGTGATGAAAATTGGCTTCTTTCTCTTCCCAACCATCGGAGCTTGAGGGCGGCGCAAAGGATGAGATTATATTATTAATGTATCACTGTTTACATTTAGCTCTTGAGTCTTGCCACGCGGCTTTCATGCTACAATGGGCCGCCGAGCCAAGTATCTCACACAAGAGGAGAGAAGACGGGCTGCGAGGGAACGAAAGGCACAGGATTCATGTACTGTCGCGTATGTCGTTCCTTCCACCGCCTCAAATGAGTTATAGGCTCACGAGTTTTAGCGGCAGGATTGCACGTAGCATACAAAATCAAGCTGCCTATCAGAGACGTATATCCAATAAACCCGAGACATATCATGACAACACATTCCCTGCTAGCGTCGACATACCGTCTTTACTCAAGACTCATGCCGCTATTACACTCCCTGCAAGTTCCTTCTTCAAGTCTGCCTATCGAGGTGCCGGTGAGCTTGCGGATACAGAGTACACAGATAAAGCACTTGAAATGTGGAACACTATTCCACCATATACTGAAGGCCTCAAAAGTAAATCGCATCAATGGCTCTTGGAAAACATCCGAAATATTTCGGATGCGTTATGGGGAAAAAATCTGCGTGAGCAGCATGAATCTGAAGTCAAACGCATCCGCCATTACAAGTCTATACCACTTGCGGCCTTTGTGGTTGAAGTTCACCAGGACTTATTATTTTATCTCCGAAGCTGGGAAGGTGCGAATGGAGTAATGGAACGGTTTAGTGGAGATAAGGTCACGTTTAAACTTGGTATGCAGTATGTCCGATGGATGGCGCGCCGCAGTTTACATCTCTGGGAGGATTACGAAGCTTTGAAGGAGGGATCTGACACTATATTACGCAAATACGTTGAGCGATGGATCCATGTAGTATAATATTATAGCTTTTGATGTCGATGAATTGGATGCTCCGGCATAGATCTATAGATCTAGCCTGTTTATACTAATGACGTAGTATTCAGCCAGCCAATCATGAAATGAATAAACATCCGCTGAATTGGCTACCAGCATGCCGTCTACTAACAACTTGGATATTGGGTCCTATCTGGAGTCTTGGCATGATTAGCATACCGTTCTACTGACATCTGAAAAACTGCTCTCAATGGGTAAAATTATCCTACATACAGAAAGTCCTGAGGATGAAAGAACCGAAATGGTGGAGGCTTGAAGCTCGAAGCTTGAAGGCTTGATCGATCTAATGGACAGTGGGCACAGATACCATTACTCACTTTCACCCAGAACTCGGGCTTGACTATCAACTTTGTTACCTTGAACAAAGATTAGAATGCACAGCATACTTACCAGCGTGAATCATTCTTTTTGTTTTTCCATGTTCCATTCTAGCAAAGTCTATTTTTATTTTTTCAAACAGATCGTCAAAGTATGACGAAATCACTTCGATGGGTCCATGTTCCATTCTAGCCAAGTCTGATTGTTCACTTTTTTTCAAACTGATCATCAAAGTATGACGAACTCGCTTCAATAATACTTTTTCTGAACATATCGCAAATGGCTTTTGATTGTCATATATAACTACGCTATACTTCTTCAACCTCAGCGGGACCAAAAATTTCATCGTCCTGCACAGATGTCCTGATAACCATTACATGCCCCTTTGACTTTTGCTCATAGTAAAACTCCGCCGCCCCTTGCCTATTTTTGAACCCTCGATAGTGGTTGTTAGGCACTCCTTCAATAAGTTTTTTGACGTATTCACTAGGTTAGGCTCTAAGTAATTATGTATTGATATTGGTTACAACAACTTACAATGGCTCTGGGAAGATGCCAACACGTCGACCACGGACAACGGCATAATATTTCCCAGAGTAAACAATGGGAAGACTCTCTACACGTGGTGACGCTAGCGTACGAGCAGCACGCAGGGGACTAGGACTAGTCTGTACAGTCTCTATGCGAAGAGAATTTGAGCTGTCAAACATATAATCATTCAGGCATCAATATAGCGACGATTTGAAAGCAGAGCACACACGCATGAGGTACAGGGTACCTCGGCAAAGCAACCCGGCCACGCTCACCCAGGACAGTCCCCGTGTGGATAGAATTTAAGTTATCGGGAGAAGAATTCGAGCTGTCAAATACAATCAGACATCATTCTCACAATAACTTGAAAGGCAAAGCGCGCACGTATTAGATGTCGCCCACCTCACTGAAGCAGCGGTGTCTGGTTTAGGTGCAGTCCCCATGCGAGAACTCAATCTGTCAGATGTTATCATGCTTGTGATAATTATGAAGCAGGGAGCGTACGCATGGGATGTCGTCCGTCCTGACGAATCACCTGTATCTTGCTCCACGTCCACTGAAGGCTTGATTGGCTTTGATGAATCGCCGGAGATTTGAATGCGAGCAGCAACACGTGCCAAAACTTCAGCAATGACATCGTCAACAGTTGGCTGGCGTCCTGAGGTGTAAAGAAATCAGAGGGTAGAGTGCGTAAAATATAAGAATACGAACTTTCAACGATAACAAGGTCAGTTATAACATCGATCAACTCAGAAACCGTCAGGCCTTGGGGTATTAACATGGTGGGCGGATGGAATGAGTATCCACTTAGTTACCGTAACGTTGATAAACGTTCCCACTTTCCCACAAGTTTAATTCTTTAAACGTATCTATGTGAGAAAGCGGATAAGTTGTGGCAGGATCCGCTGTATATTGCCAGAACCAAACAGTGAAAAAAAAAACTGTGAGGGTATGAAGCGTACCAGGACGTCAACATAGTACTAACACCTGATCAGATGCCACCACAACTCTGGGCCGACAAGGAACAGAATGAATTTCTAGAGGGCCGGTTAATAGAATATCGACAACTACAGCCGACAAAACAGTATACTCACTTTTGGGCGCGGTTGTTTGAAGACTGGTTTAAACAGTGGCCTGAAGAGTCGAACTTGTTTCCTGACAAGGGGGAAAGTGCCACACTGACGAAAGAAGAGAATGAGCAATTAGGCGAGGCTCAGAAGGCTCGACGTCGCGTAAGACATACTTAGATGATTGCTATATGGAGTTAACCCCAGATTCCATATAGCAACTCCAGACATGGTATCGCTACCGCACGTCAGCAACTCAAAATAAAAGGGCAGCCATGACATCAAAAAAAATTACCACTGTGGACGTACGGACGCGTCTTCCTACAAAAGAAGAAATGTTTTCTTCTCTTTATTATGATGAATTGATCAAACCTACTGTAATGACTCGAATCCAGGAGGAGAACGCGACTACCCCAGGACAGAAACTGAATATCATTAGAAGCGTGAGAAAAGAGGTTTTCGAGAGCATAAGTGAAGAGATGCTGGCCGAGGTTGAAGACGCATTAGCTCAGAAAACTGCCGAAAAAGAAAGCAAGAAGAAGAATGAGAAAGACTTGACGCCCGAAGACTACGAATTGTAAGAATGTGTTATTAACCATGAGTTCTGATATACTAACCATCTTGTAGGGCTATCGAAGAATGCCCTGCTGTTTTGCGCCAATTCTTCACCGCGCTTGCAGCACGTACAGGCTGGTCCTTCACGGTATTAATGGGAGGACCTGATCCTCGAAAAGACGGTGATATAACATCTTGCAGGTAAGGTAACCCTTCGAATAAAGAAATCGTGCTCATACGAGATTCAGCTTTCACATAGGAGAAAATAACATCAGCAATAATTTTAACGATGCTCACCCAACATTTGCTGAGACGTTCATGTCGCCCTTCACTGATTTTCTGGAGACTGTATACCGTACGTAGTTTGAGGTCCTTGAATCGCATTTTAACTCATTCTTTTTCAGCAAAAAGTATTCGTCAGACACGATCGAAAAGCAAAGGAAAAGAGGAAACGCACGACATGGATGACCCATCAGAACGGACTGATGATTCTGACAATCCTCGCAGTGCATCTATAGCGGGCAGTCATCATGATGATATATCAGATCATAGTGATGCATCAGACGACCACCGTGATGGTATATCAGACGTTCGGAGTATATCAGTTTCCCGCGACACTGAGCTTGAGCATCATGATGTATCCGCCGATCTTGCTTCAACCGCAGCTAAAACGGCATGTGATACATTAAACAGAAGTATTGGGGTGGGGAAGGGCCTCGCACCTGGATCAGGAATAGACAAGCTTTCGCATATGCGTTCGACGGACGCCTCGGAGCACAGAATTATTCCGCAGGAGCACTCGATTCCTCAGACACCAGACCTGATGCTCCCTGGCATGTTCGCGACTCAAGGCCCGCAGATACCCGAGCTGTCTGATGCATTAACCTGGCAGCAGAGTGGTAATACGGGAACTGACAATATCCCTGGCCTCCCGTATAATTTATCCCCGACCGTGATGTCTGCGTCCAACTCCAATATCACTGGGCTCAGCGCTGACGCGTGTGGGGAAGAGAGCGACCCTTTTCGAGGCGGAGGAAATTGGATGTTTGGTGATAGCGAGGGTTGGATCACAAACAAACAAAGTATTTCCTTTTTGGACATGTTATACAGTCCCGACGCGTATGATTGGCTGGAGCCTCCCCCAATATCCACGGCACAAGCTACTTGCAGCCAAGGACAATGTCCTGTGCCACCGACCGCTCCGGATCATGCAGCTCAAGCCTCCAGTCGTCATCCGCCCCCTTCCTCCCCACAGCTATCACGCGAAGAACAGTGCATATCCACGGGAGAAATGCGTGAGCCTGAGCCTTCCGGTTCTGATGCAGCAGACTTGCCGATGCCAGATAATCCTGATGCACCGGCACAAGTTTGTACTTCTGCCGCTAAAGAAGCAGCTGATCCATCCCGGGTTTCAGGTGAAAAATCATCAAGATTTGGGCGGACGATCATTCCCTCGACTAGACTGGAAAAGATGAACAAGATCGGAAGTTCAGGTAAAGAGAACATCTCGCCTGTTGCTCCCCGGCGATCGAAAGAATGGGTAACGTTAGCGAAAGAACACTTATTGCAGCTCGACCTTGGTGATGAGTGGAAATCGTGTGTTAACGCATGGTTAGCAGTGGAAGAGTCATTGGATTACGGAGAAAAGACAAAGGTAAGTGGTAATTCCTGTAAATCAGCTGCAAACGAACTGTTGTACAGGGCACATTACCCCTCGCAAATCATCGGCCTGATGAATGGAGCAAGTGGACGTCGAAAGGCCGGAACGGTGTACGACAATATCAACTCGTACCGCAAATCAAAGATATCGAACTTTTCGGTATCACATGCATGAAATGGTGGCATAAGATCCAGCCCCATTTCCGGCAAAATGGTGGCGAGCTGCTTCCTTTGCCAAATCTAAATCAAACAGATGCATGTGGCGATCCGTGGGCAAGCCTTCGTAAAGGCGGGCCAAACGGGTTTGTCGTGGTTATACTATTGCTGTCCTGGTGGGGTCATTATGTAACTTCCGGCACTGACACAGAAAAACAGTGGCGTGATACCACTGAAGATGTTCGGCGTGTCCTTCAAACTATGACGGCGATACCATCAAAACGCGCTGCGCCTGACGAGGGTTTAGTCCCAAGCAAGAAACGGTAAGCCACCAACTATTAAGTTGGTGTTGTTCTGATTGAATGCTCGGTTCTCAGGCGTATACAATCTAATTGTTAATGATATCCTCGCTCGTTGTGAGCCTCTTTCTTGTAACAGACGAAACAAATATATATCTATTATCTTGATGCGATCCACAACGACGTGCATGACTGTAACGTAAGAAGCGAACTTATCCTTGATGTATCAATCATGGCAGAACCTATCATACTCGGAAGTAGCGAGAAACGACAGGTCGCAACGAATCAATTCTAATCGTCGATCATGTAGTTGCGGGTGTCGTACAAACTAATACATTAGTAATGCATGATGCAAGGTACTGTGCATCGTATGCAATCATTGAGTACGTCATCTTGATGGGGAGGGGGGCACTGAGATCCGATTATGCATTAGTTATATATCAGTTGACAGGGCAACATCAACATGTCTTAAGTATACAAAGCAGGCGCGCAGCGGGACGTGTTTGTAATGAACGAATAATGCATCATTTTGTGTTAGGTTATGATACATCAGTTACTAGCCCAGACAGTAAGGTGGAGGGTGAGCGGCGGCGTATGGGTTTATGCATCAATAATACATCCATTGCCGACGTGGTTAGAGGACAGAAAGCTGCCGCAGCCCGGGCCCGCATGTGCGGTGTAGCGGGAAATATTGAGGAGAGCGGGTGCGTGCGGCGGCATATCTTATGCATCAATAATGCATCCATTGCTGACGTGATTAGAGGACAGAAGGCCGCCGCAGCCCGGGCCCGTACGGTGTAGCGGGAAATATTGAGGAGAGCGCCGGGCAGGTGCGGCGGCATATGGGCTTATGCATCAATGATACATCCATCGCCGATGTAAATCAGAAGAAGGCGGGCGCATGTGGTGGCATATGGGCTTATGCATCAATAATGCATCCAATGCCGATGTAATCAGAAGAGGGCGGGCGCATGCGGCGGCAGCATATGGGCTTATGCATCAATGATGCAT
>QFEO01012106.1:0-11343 GCA_003316615.1 Amanita pseudoporphyria | reverse complement strand
AGTGTAAAGTACTGTGCAAGTGGGTCAGTGGGGTAAGAACACGGTGGGACACGATGGAAATGGGGGGAAAGTGTGAGGCACAAGTGTAAGGCAGGGTCGAAATGTGGTGGAAGGCAGTTGCGGAAGTGTGGGCAGAAGGGTAGGGTGTGGATGCGTCATGGGCATGCCAGTGGGTGAATGGGGTGTGAACGTGGTTGGGGATATGTTGGTTGGTTAGGAATATGGTGGAATTCTTTAGTAATTAAGAAAAGGCGATAGAAATGAATGCGAACCTTGTCAATTCGTCTGGCGGTTGTTCCCTTGCTGTACTATCCTCATTGGAATGGGTGGCAGATGTCTTCTTTCTGAGAAGAGTCTGTTTTGTATCAAAAAAATAAAACTAGGAACATACTGGTTCATTTTCCCCTTATTGATGGCCTTAACGTTGCCATCGCCTCTTCCCTCTTTCGCCTTTTTCTTGTTGCCTGGGTTGCTCTGGGTGGAGATGGTTGATATTGTGCATTTTCAACCCTTTCTTGATGAAATGCTGGCTGTGGTGTTGGCATGGGATGAGGCATGAGTGGTCTGTTATGAACGGTCACATTGGTTACATATCACATGATACTTTCCCACATTTGTGTACATATGTTTACCTTGTTCTTCAATTCTTACTCATCGTTCCGGACTATTCTATGGATGACTCAGATGGACTATTATTAGTATCATGTAAAATGTATATAAGACCCAATGAAAGACTAAGGGAACTCAGTCGAGTTCTCTTAGGGTTTCCCTCAGTCAACTTAGTATCATCACGATACGACTCTCCCTCTCTTCCGTTCTACTCTCTCTCTTAGTCCTTCACGGACTTAAGCTTTACTATCTAAGTTCTTACTTGAACTCTCAGCGTTGTGTTACACGGCCTGAGGTGGTTCTAACAGTAGAACTCGACTCCCCCATATCTGTGCCGTCGGCTGTCATCATGACGCCAAAGGCTGAATAAAGGAATCACACCATATCAGCAATCACCCCAAGCACAGAAGCAACCCCAACTTCTCAACCGTCAATCGAGGAGGAACCCCACATATTCGGACCTCCACCAGTGCAACTAGCTACACAGCATCCACTTACCCTTAACCCTAACAACCTTTTTAACTCCGACGCGGAGCTTATCGGAGAACCCCTACCCGTATATTCACCACCCCCACCGCCGTTTCACATGGCTCAGAACCAACAACCACAATTTCCTCAGGATCCACAAGAAGGGGACCAGTTACCTTACCCACTTACTCCGTCTCCGCCACCAGCAGGACCAAACAATGGGATGGGAGCACAAACGGTACCACAAGCGCCTACACCCAACTTACAGAATTTGATGCAAACCATACTCGAACAACAACAGGCGATGCAGCAGATGCAGCATCAAATCAATGAGATATTCAATTCGCAGCATCTGCAATCAGTATATGCCCCACAACCGCAGATTCTGATCCCGGCTACCACTTATGACTTTAGTCATAACGCGCCCACCTTCGGATTAGAAACAGTATCAAAAACCAAAATAGATGCCGCTAAGCTGGAACCCTATGATGGAAGCCAGGATAAATTAGAATCCTTCATAATTGCCTGCCAACTATTCATAACCCTCAAATTAAGAGACACCACAGAAGCAGAAAAGGTGTCCTGGGTGTTATCCTATGTTACGGGCGTAAACTCGGTACAATGGAGGGACAATTTGATGAAGGAACAGGAACGAGGAAGCCGAACGTTTCCAAGATCGGTGTCAGATTTGTTCTACCAATTACGAGCGCAGTTTGGAGATAGAGATGAACAAGTAACTGCTATCAACAAACTAAAAGTAATTCAACAAGGTCTGAGGGACGCTCAAACCTACAGTCAGGACTTCAAAAACTATGCAATGAACTTGGGAATGGATAGAGTGGCGCTAAGAGAAATGTATAAAGAAGGTCTTAACTCTGGCCTTCGACGGAGGATACTGGAAATGGACGCAGTACCAGCAACCTATGACGATTGGGTCCAGGTATCGGAACGTCTGGACAAACAGTGGAGGCAAGCAAAAGCAGAGGAAGCATATTATAGACAAAGAGCAAACAAAGGACAGGTTGTAACACAAAAGTCTGGAAATACCTCCAATACGCAACAACCTAAGCTACCTGCCCAGACTAATAACCAATCACGACCAAATCCAGCACCAGCAAACTATAACCGGCCCTGGCAACGACCGAACAATAATAACCAATCACGGCCACAAGGAAATCCTAATCCAGGAATCCAAGGAGGACGAGGGGCGCCAATGGATATAGATCGAAATCGTAGACCCCCTATGCATTGCTACAAATGTGGAAAAATCAGACATATGGCAAGAAACTGCATGTCAACCTTGGACGTCAGAGCTATGATGTATGAAGAAATGAAGGAGCATTTCAATAAACCTAACGAAGATGAACAGGTTCAGGAACAGGGAAAAGAGGAAGAGAGTCAGCCAAGCCTCAACTGAACTCTCATAACAGGTATTCCGAGTTGGACATAGACACGACCATAGATTCAGATAGTGAGACCCTAGTCTCCTCGTCAGAGGCGTCCTTTGGGGATTGCAACCTAAAGCGCGGTCACACGAGAACCCAAGTGACACTTAATTCCTCTAAAAAAACAAAATAAAAAATTATTGTCCACCGATACACAGAGGCACTTCATCCGAGCATTAGGGCCAGTGGGAGAAGTAACAATGAATGTTGTCATAGAGATGCCAGATACACATCGACAAATCAAAACCACCGCCCTACTGGATTCACAGGCAACCGGAATGTTTGTGGACCCCCGGTGGGTTGGCAAGCGTGGGATTGGAACCCGGAAACTCGGAAAAGCTATACCAGTTCGAAACGTAGATGGAACCATGAACAAAGGAGGAAGCATACAACAGGAAGTGGACATGATCATGCACTATCAAGGGCACCACGAGCTAGCCACGTTTGAAGTTTGCGATCTAGGAAAAACTGAAATGATCATAGGATCAACATGGTTACAACGGCATAACCCCGAAGTAAATTGGGTAATGGGGGAAGTAAAGTTAGAACGATGCCCCAGATCGTGTGGATTTAGGAAAAAGGAATTCACCAAACAGAGGCAGATAGAATGGAGAAAAGCTCAATGATGGGAGCTAATGAATTATCTTTATGAAAAAGAAAGAGAAGCGGATTTCGCGTTCTGGTTAGAAGAGAAAAGGGAAGAAGACAAGGACTTAACGTGGATAGAGGATATGAAACATCCCAGACACTATCATAACGATAAATACCCCTTCGTCCCTCTCAACTATATCAACGAGGATCCCCCCAGGGTACACCTGAGGCAGGGAAATCAGGGGAGTATAGGGAAAATGAAACAATGGATAGGAGCAGCAGACATAAGCACTGTGCCGTCACTATTCCATCAGTACTTGTCGGTATTCGAAAAGCAGGCATCAGAAAGAATGCCTACTAGGAAACCATGGGATCATGCGATAGAATTAAAAGAAGGGTTTACACCGAAGAAAGGAAAGGTATACCCACTATCGCCGGACGAACAACATGAAGTCCAGGAGTTCTTAACGGATCAACTCAAAAAGGGGTATATCAGACCATCAAAGTCACTGCAAACCTCACCAGTATTCTTTATCACCAAAAAAGATGGCAAGAAACGCATGGTACAGGATTATCGACATATAAATGAAGGAACTATAAAGAATAACTACCCATTACCACTAATTTCGGAATTAGTGGATAAAGCGGGAAAAGCTAAAGTCTTCATGAAAATGGATTTACAATGGGGATACAATAACGTACGAATAAAGGAAGGAGACGAATGGAAGGCAGCATTCACGACATTCCAAGGGGCATATGAGCCACTCATAATGTATTTTGGATTAACCAACTCACCGGCGACCTTCCAGACTATGATGAATGATCTATTCAAAGATCTGATCGACACCGGGAAAGTAATCATCTACATTGACGATATTCTGGTGTTCACAGAAACCAAGGAAGGTCATGATGACATCGTAATGGAGGTTTTACAACGATTAAAAGAGAACGATCTATTCCTTAAGCCGGAAAAATGCAAATGGAAGGTAAAAGAGGTGGAGTTTTTGGGAGTAATACTGGGACCACACGGAATCCGAATGGACCCAAAGAAAGTAGAAGCCATCCTAAATTGGCCCGTTCCTCAATCGGTCAAGGACATCCAACGCTTCATGGGTTTAGCAAACTATTACCAACGGTTCATCGCGGGATTCGCTAAAATAGCCACAGCCCTACATGCTCTAGTGAAAAAGGATAAGCAATGGCAATGGACCAAAGAAGCCAATCAGGCATTTCAGACCCTCAAATACCAGTTCACACATGCCCCATTACTAGTAACCCCAGACGAAAAGCATCAGCTCCGAGTGGAATCTGATGCATCGGATTATGCCACGGGGGGCATTCTGTCAATGTTATGTAATGACGGGAAGTGGCGTCCAGCGGCGTTTCTGTCCAAAGCACTAAACGAAACCGAGCGAAATTATGATGTCCACGATAAAGAAATGTTGGGTATTATGCAGTGTCTTGAAGCATGGCAGCACCACCTTGAAGGCGCGCTGTTACAGTTTACCATTTGGATGGATCATAAAAACCTCGAATACTTCATGAAAGCAAAGAAACTGAACCGCCGCCAAGCCCGGTGGGCCCTTTATTTATCACGATTTGATTTTAGACTTGAACATAAAGCAGGTGTTACTATGACCAAAGCCGATGCTCTGTCCAGGAGGCCAGATCTTAAAGAGGGGATGGAGCTGGACAACAAAAATGTCGTATTATTAAAACCCGAATTTTTCAAAATTGCAGCTTTACAACAAGGACAGTTGCTGATAAATGGAGAAGAACAAGACATTTTAACGCAAATACGCCGTAATACGACATGGGATGAACCAGTACAAAAAGCAGTAGATGCAATGAAGGCGGCAGGGATAAGGAGGACAGAAGATCACGAGTGGGAAATAGAACAAGGATTGGTGTTAAAATTTGGAAAGGTCTATGTGCCGGACAAAGATACTTTAAGGACGAAGCTGATGAAACTACATCATGATGCGCCAATAACAGGACACCTGGGTCAATGGAAAACAACAGAGTTAATAACAAGGAATTATTGGTGGCCAGGAATCACAGTCGACGTCAAAAAATATGTTCAAGCATGCGACAGGTGTCAAAGAATGAAAACGCATCTGGAGCCGCCAGCAGGGAAGTTAAGGCCGAATGAAGCACCCAAACACCCGTGGACGCACTTAACAATGGATTTCATTGTAAAACTACCACCATCCAAAGGACATGACGCCATTCTAGTAGTATGTGATCGTCTCACCAAAATGACACATTTCATTGCAACAACAGAGGCTACATCGGCAATAGGGCTAGCAACCCTATTCAGGGATAACATTTGGAAACACCATGGATTACCGGAATCCATAATCTCGGACCAGGGGCCACAATTTGCTGCGGCAATGACTAAGGAACTCAACAAGTTACTAGGAATTCAGACCAAGCTATCTACGGCTTATCACCCCCAGACGGATGGACAAACGGAAAGAATGAACCAAGATTTGGAGAAGTATCTACGCATGTATGTGGATAGGAGACAGGAGGATTGGGCAGAATGGTTGGCCACGGCGGAGTTCGCGTATAATAATCAAATTCATGCGGCAACAAAACACACCCCGTTCTTCAGCAATATAGGACGAAATCCCCAGATGGGAATAGAGATCCGAAGGGAAGGCAAACATCCAGCGGTGCAGGAATTCGCCGAGACAATGAAACAAGTTCACGAGGAAGCTAGAGCGGCTCTCACGCAGTCACAGGAAATAATGAAATGAAATGCGGATAAACATCGGAAGAACACCCTGGAATACCAAACCGGAAATAAAGTGTGGCTGTCCACTAAAAATATCCAGTTACGAGATCGACCCACCTGCAAATTAGCTGAAAGATGGATAGGGCTGTATCCGGTTAAAAAGGTGATCTTGGAAAACGCCATAGAACTGGATCTACCCTTTAGTCAGAATATTCACCCGGTGGTCAATGTTTCTCAAGTACGACCCTATGTAAAACCAACAAAAGGACAGAAGGTAGCAGCGCCACCTCCGGTGGAAATACAAGGAGAAAAGGAATATGAAGTGGAGGAAGTAACAAATTCCCGGTTACGAAGGGGAAAATTGGAGTATTTGGTGCGATGGAAAGGATACTCCAAGGATCATGATACCTGGGAACCCGCAGGGAACTTGAACCACGCCAAAAATAAAGTGAAGGCATTCCATCAGAAGTATCCAATGGCCATCAGGTACATACAAGCAACGGAAATGAAGGAAATCCCCTTTAGGCCATATGAAAATTACACGGACCCCGACACCTGGGAAAAGAGATGGATCCAATGGAAGGGTAAAGGGTTAATGACGGACGTAGAGCTGTGCAAAGTAGGACACGAGGAAGACGCGAGTCATAGTCAAAAGGAGGAAGAAGACGACGAAAGCTCATAAAATGCCCCACCCTCTGCAAGCTAGAAAATCTGCATCCCCCTTATTAGTCTCCTCCTTACATCCTGCAGAAGGCAGTAACCTCATCGACCTAGTACGCCAGCAACAAAAATCTCAGCATATTCAACTCCAGACCCTAGATCCTCGATGACGCCGACGATTACCAACACCTGACCCTCCTTCGCTGCCCCACCATTCGGATGACGAGTTTGATCCCAACGACATCAGGATGCCTTCTCCCTCCTCCACGCGCATTCCCCCTCCAGCCACCAACTGCAGCACCCTGGAGTGAATAATGGACGTACACCAGGCAATTTCGGGACTGTTGCATCACCAGTCCTTTGTCACCCTTAATGTCACGTCCCAACCACCTGTGCCAATGACCCAGCAGGAGATGAACCGGTGGACACGGGAGTATGAAATGCACCAAATGTTCCTGAACGTTTGTCAAACTCTATTGGACAATGTGAAGGATAATGTTAAGTTACTAAACGATTTGAAGCATGGTGGGCCCATCCCTTCTTTCCTTACGGCTGCAGGACCCCAGAATTATGTTGATGACAAGGTTCATGCACAGGCGGCGGGTTGGACCATTTAAACACAGGAGTCCTGAGTACGACTATAAACTCCTCACCGCTCCTCGACCACGCACCCCTAGCCTTACATCAACATTCATCCCCATCCCCCTTCATCACCGCTTTCTTATCATTTTATCAGAATGGTCAAGGCACGCCGCACGTCTCGCCAAACCCTTCCCTTGGCGGCCTTCTTGGCACCCCCGACACCTTCTCTTCCATCGCCTCCTCCCCAGATCCCTTATTTCTCCCTCCACTACTCCCCCAGCATAGCCGTTTGGGTGGACCTACTCGACAGCGGACGTTCCTGGAAGGCGGTACCTACGCATCTGAAGAGAGCTCTGCGTCAGGTGGAATATATGTGCCGTAAACGAATCTCTGGGCTAGTTGAAGTCAATGGGGTAACCTTTTATTAGAAATCGAATGGACTTATTGCTGTGGACGCCTTATTACACTCCACCCGCATCGCGGAAAAATAAACATGAACTACAGTTACGTTTTCTTTTACTTTACTTTACTTTTTCTTTTCTTTTGTTATTCTCAGAGAGAATTACCCTAGAGAGGGGGTGATGTTATGAACGGTCACATTGGTTACATATCACATGATACTTTCCCACATTTGCGTACATATGTTTACCTTGTTCTTCAATTCTTACTCATTGTTCCGGACTATTCTATGGATGACTCAGATGGACTATTATTAGTATCATGTAAAATGTATATAAGACCCAATGAAAGACTAAGGGAACTCAGTCGAGTTCTCTTAGGGTTTCCCTCAGTCAACTTAGTATCATCACGATACGACTCTCCCTCTCTTCCGTTCTACTCTCTCTCTTAGTCCTTCACGGACTTAAGCTTTACTATCTAAGTTCTTACTTGAACTCTCAGTGTTGTGTTACACGGCCTGAGGTGGTTCTAACATGGTCGGCATGGTGGTGAGAGAGAGTGGGTGTGGATGTCACAATGTCACATTGATTGTGATGGAATAGCACTGCATCAGTCATTTGTGTCATGTGACTTTGCTGGTTACTTGGAATCCTAGCAAATTCCTTGTGCTAGGACTGGGATGCATTAGGAATACACTGGGACTCCACTAGGAATCCAATCCTGCTATTTTGGTGTGATCCTAGTGGTCCTAGTGTCACTAGGAATCACTAGGAATATTCCTAGTGGAATCCTAGGAATGCTCAGATTCTGCTCGGATTCTGCTTGGAATATGTGGCTAAGTGTAAAGACCTCCTTTTCAAACAACTTTTGTGTTGTTTCATCCCATTTAAATGGTATGTTTCCCATGAGTTTTGTGATGGGCTGTGCGATGTTTGAATAGTTCCTGACATATCATCTATAGAAATTACAAAATCCATTGAAGGATTGGATGTCTTTTTTGTTTTTTGGCATTTGCCATTCAAGGATGGTTTTTACTTTTGTAGGTTCCATGTGTGTTTGTCCATTTCCTACAATATGTCCCAGGACAGGTACTTCTGTTACTTCCCAATAGCATTTTGATTCTTTGATATAAAGGTCGTTTTCATCTAAGATTTTAAGGACTTCAATTGTGTTTGCTTTTAGTTTGTCTAGTGTTCATCCCTGTGCATGTATATTGTCCATGTATATGCCACATTTCTTTTGTGCAATTAAGTCCCTGAATAATGACTGCATCATGCACATGAATGTTCCTGGGGAGTTGCATAATCTGAAGTACATGATGGTGGGCTCAAATAATCCTCTTGGTGTCAGAAATGCAGCTTTCCACTCATGTCCTTCTTTTATTCTGATGTTATTGTAGCCCCAAATGATGTCCATTTTGTTGTAATATTTGCCTTCTTGTAGTGTGTCCAATAGTTCATTGATTCGAGGTAGTGGTGTTTTATCTTTGATTGTTATTTTGTTGACTTTTCTATAATCTTGGACAAGTCATTGTCCTCCATCTTTCTTTCCTATGAAGAAGCAAGGGCTGGCAAAAGGTGATTTTGATGGTCTGATTTTTCCTGCTTTTAATTTGGCATCTATAAACTTGTCCAGTGCCTTTTCTTCAGTCTGGGTCATTCAGTAAGTTTTTGCTGGAAGACTGGTGGGAGCCCCTGGGAGCAGGTTGATTTTGTGATCCCACTCTCATCACCTAGGTAACTTGTTGAAGTTTGTTTTGTCAAAGAGGTGTTGGAATGGTTTAATGTAGTCTGGTTTGATTCCTTTTGATATGCTGTTTTCATTGACTTCTGCCTGTTGGGTTTGTTTTACTGATACTTTTGTTTGGTAACACGCTGCCAAGCATTTGTCAAATTTGATGCTTGGTCCTTTCCAATCAATGCTTGGATTGTGGTGTTTTAGCCAGTCAATTCTGAGTAACATTTGGTTATGGCCTAATTTGAGGATGAGGGCTTCTATTATCTCTTCATGGTTATGTTCTGGGAGATACATCTGTATTTGTGCTACATGTGTTGCTTTCTTCTGTTTGTTGGGTGACCCATCCACATTTGTCATTTTGATTGGCTTGCTGAGTTTTCTGGTGATGAGATCATGTTTTTGAACCAGAGTTGGGTGGATGGATGTTGCTTGGCATCCATTGTCTACTTCTGGTCAGAATTTGACAGTGTGGCCATATCCTGATAGGAGGGTTGCATTCAGAAAAAGTCCTTTTGGTGGTTTTCATTGTGGTTCTTGAGTGATGCTTTGGTGTGTCTTACTAATCTCTCGAGTTGGTGCATGACAAGTGGCTATATTGTCAGTGTATTTACACACATTTAATACTTGAGAGATCTTGGGGGAGAGGGTGGGTATGACACCTACTTGTCCTCTTTGCCAAAATGTGACTCTGATTCATCCTTAATCTCTTCTTCTTCTTGAGGCAGTTCTTCAGCTATATCTTTTTTTCATACTGACTTTTGGAAGGGTTTTCTGCTGGGGAATTTTGGTTTTGTCTTTTGGATTGGGCAATCTTTGACCATGTATCCTTGTTTTCCACACTCAAAACATGCACCTTTTTCCCTTTTTGGTTTCTTGCATTCTTTAGCTACATGGCTGAAATGTCTGCAATTGTAACATTGTGGTCCCATGGCATCAATTTCCATTGGTTTCCCTGTTCCTCCATAAGTGGTTCCTGACCCAGTGCACCATTCTCCTTGGAATACCATTTGTCCTGGGAGGCTTCCCTGATATCCCCTGTTGATATCTAGGTTGTTGGCAATTTTTTGTACTTTGGTTATGAAAGTGTTGTAGGTTTCTGGTACTGCTTGATCAGACCCATAGATGAGGTTCATGATTCATGGTGATAATCCTTGTTTGAGTAGATATAGGGCTTCTTCATCTTTGATCTGGCTGATGGATTGGAGAATTTCAAACTTGTCTAGATATATTTGGGTGAAGAGTTTTCCTTGGGTGAAGGAATGGATGTCATTGAGGGCTACTTGTGTGTGGATAGGGTCTGTGAAGTGTTCTTCAAGTTGTTGTCTGAAAACTTCATAGGAGGTGAGGGTTCCTGCTATGATTTCGTTCTTTTTGGTCTCTGCCCATTCTTTTGCTTGTCCTTTGTTGAGATGGGTGAGAATGGCTACTATCTTTCCTTTTGCTGATATGCATTCATATCCCATGAGATATAACTGCATGTTAGGCCACCAAAAGGTGAATTTGGTTCTATCTCCATCATAGTCTTCTGGTGAGGCAACTGCCTGTCTAAACAATTTTGATGTTTCAGTGTCAGCCATTTTGTCTGTGTTGAAGTATTGGATTGGTTCTTCAGGTTCTTCTTCTTGTGGTTCTTCTTGGGTTTCTACTGGTTCTTCTTGTGTTTCTACTGGGTCTTCTTGTGTTTCTACTGGGTCTTCTTGATATGATCTGTCTGCTATGGATAGAAACTTATTCCACTTGTTGAATTCTGCTTCAAAGCAGAGTAGGTCTTGGTTCAGGTTGTGGTTGTAGATTTGACAGAATCTTTCCCAAACTTCTCTGTTAATGTGTCCATAGGGGGGTGCAAATAATTTGTGAGTATGTGGTTGATCTGACTTTGTTCTGGAGATGGGTCCACTTCAGGAAGTTGTTTTGATTATCTATTGAGGACTGGCTCCATTCCTAGGAGGAGTCCCTATACTGAGACTTCTGTTGTTTTGCTTTCAAGGAATTTGTACCACAAATATGTTCTGTCAGGGTTTTGATACTTGATCCAAACTTCTGTAGTTGTGATTTCAAGTGTTTGGGTGAGACTGCTGGCTGTGACTGTTGTGGATCATTCTGAGGTAAGGG
>QFEO01012100.1:0-13327 GCA_003316615.1 Amanita pseudoporphyria | reverse complement strand
CACAAAAACAAAGTCACCAAGTCAGTCATTGACTCCCTTTTCATATTCAAAATCACTCACTTCCTGAAGACACAAAAATAAAGTCACCAGGTCAATCATTGACTCCCATGTCATATTCAAAATCACTCACAAGCTGAGGACACAAAAACAAAGTCACCAAGTCAGTCATTGATTCCCATTTCATATTCAAAATCACTCACTCCCTGAAGACACAAAAATAAAGTCACCAGGTCAATCATTGACTCCCATGTCATATTCAAAATCACTCACAAGCTGAGGACACAAAAACAAAGTCACCAAGTCAGTCATTGACTCCCTTTTCATATTCAAAATCACTCACAGTCTGAGGACACAGAAACAAAGCCACCAGGTCAGTCATTGACTCCCATTTCATTCTCAAAATTACTCACCCACTGAGGATACTGAAACAATATCAACCTTTGATGCTGGCTTCATGTCCAAAATCACTCACAGACAGAGACTATTGGGACCCAGTGAGTTCTGCACAACTAGTCACAAGTTTCCTGGAACATACCCTTGTCTTGATAATATGTATGCGGTGAAGATATTTTACGCTATCCTCATTGTACTGTTGTGCATTGTTCATCCTATTGGCCCACTATATTTATATATCAATGTACTAATATGTAGTACATACGATGCTTGAGAAACAATCTCGTCCTTGTCAGATAATTGATATTGTCCCGAGCAATGGCAACTGTCATTAACGTTGTTAATTACGGATGATGATAGGGATGTTCTGGTTGTGGCTGATATCGGTGACGACGGAATCGCTGATGTTGACGATGTGATCGCGGCCAACATCAATAATGTTAGAACGGTCGATGTGGATGTCTGTACCGGACATGATGTGGAGGAAGAAGGACCCGAAGTCGACGATATCGATTGATTACCAGTTCCCTCGAGAGGTGCTGTGGACATGTGGCAGCTGACTCTTTCCCACACTAACATTTCCACGAGGCCCATGATCTGACGTCCACACAGTCTATGTCCGCCCGGCTCCTTCAGGTTCAGCGACGGCCGGCTTACGGCTTTGAGCCAAGCTGTGCACATCACTATATGAGGCAACAACTAGGGTTGTGTGCCGTGCTGGGTACGGCTGTATATTTGACGGGAGATCTACCTGTGCATCGCCTGTACTGTGCACCAACCTTTGGCGAACTCGGTCGACTGTCATCATGCCACGCAAAGTATTCGGTCCGGTATGGGTTAGTTATCGCAGGTACGGGATTATAATGTTTTATTGAATCGTACCTAGTACTTGTCACGAATTCAACTGGCACCCCGAAGCCTATTTCAATATGGTCACCAGGAAGTCATAAATTTGTTGACGTCAGGGGTGTGCACCTAGCCTGTTTAAACAAGCCATGGAACTAACCCGGTCCCCATGAGACTCGCTTGTTGCGGTCGCGGATAAGGCATCAACAACGTCAGGCGGTGCTAAAAATGAGCGTATTGTCTTGCTACCCCAAGTCTGCATCTGCCAGGGTTACGAAGGTGTTGACAGGTTCTGGCCGACATTCTGCCCAGATTAGGGGATACCACAACGAGATGTGCGGGTTCCGCAAGAGCAGGGAATACGTGTTTCCAGACTGTACGTCGCGTGTCAGTTGGAAGCTGAAGCTTCTTATATCCCGCATACATAGACACCCCAGTGCAACTCACCAACCGGGCCGTCAACGCACCGCTGCTCTGTTGTGTTGACTCAATATGTATGCGTGGTCACCGCGCCGCACGTATCAACCCTCTCGACCTTATCCATCGCGAAGAAGTGGCTGCACTAGACCCTGCCAGGTACGGGTTGACCGACGAGAATAAGAAGTACGACGTCGATGGAATTATTTGGACAAAACCTGCTGAGGAATCAAGAAATAGCGGCAAGGGAGAGTGGTGGACTTTGAAGGAGATTACAAGACACTTGAAAGAGAGGTGTATGTTGGGAAGATAGCTAACGAGGTAAGCGCTACTCCATTCTCTTTGTTATGTAATTCATATTTGGAATAGGATATGCACTCCATCAAAAATCGAACACCTATGGCCCCCGCATTTACTCAAATCATGTTCTCTTCCCTCGCCGGAGGACAAACCATCCCTGCCACTATCGATCACCAAGCCAAAAACCGCATACATGGTCCGTTGGCTCGGAGCAAAGCATTGGATAATTTTTTGCAATTTGAAGCGCGTACGTTGTATGTCCTTGAAAACAGGTGGAAATTCTAATGTAGTTTTGGTTCATTAGTACGGCTTGGAAGGCGATGAATCGATATTGTGGGGGTTGTACTCGTTGTTCTCGGTTTCTACTCATAGTGAGTGTCCTACATATTCTTCGTTGAAGGGCTAACAAATCGTCCTAAAGCGATATACAACACATAATTCTCTGTAAGCCGACAAAGAAGGCACTTTTTCCTCCCCATCTTTGACAGTAGGCAATAGCTATGCCCCATCGCGGTCGGCTCAACCTTCTCACTGGCTTGCTCGAATTTTCACCCACGGCCTTCTTTCATAAGATCAAAGGGAGTATCCAGAGGAATACGGTGAAGGAGACGTGTTGAGTCACCTTGGTATACCCATTTCCCTCTCCTTCCGACTAAGATAATAATTCGCTGCTCTACATAGTCGCCTCACCCTATCTTAAGTACGACAATACACAAACCCACTAAAGGTCTCACTTCCAAATCCATCCCACCTTGGTTCGTCCCAATTTTTGCCTCGCCATACACGTACTAACGAACTGCTACGTTTAGAGGCCGTAAACCCCATCGCTCTCGGCAAGACACGCGCAAAGCCATGCTCAAAGCCTCTCCTGCTGACTGTCAACTCGGCGATCCAGTCATGTATGTCTAGCTTCACGGCGATGTGAGCCCTACAGGGTAGGGTGTTATCATGGAAAGTCTTGGACCTAGCGAGTATCATGATAGTTTATTGAACGCATGAGGCATTTAACACTGGTCTGCATACTGGTAATTTACCGCATTTTACGAGCGGCGAGAGTGTTCATATTATGGTCGAGTACGTTTCGATCTTCATTTGGAGTTATGTTGACTAATCCACTTTTTTCCCGTTAGCAACAAGTGAGTAGTCTATTTAAACGGTTTGACTAGGGGGAAAGGGAATGGCACACATTGGACAGTATCTATATGACCCCGGCTTCAAATGCACACCCTTCTCTTTACTGCACTGACGTTGGAAAGACGATCAACGTACCAGTTCTACATGTCAATAGTGATCATCCAGAAGGTGACCGGTGACCATTCGCGTTCTCTGCTTTCTCGTATCTCGCCTTACCTAAACTTTCTCTCATCACGTAGATGTCATCAAGGCTATGGACATTGCGTTCAGGTACAGGTATTACTTCCGCAAAGATATTATTGTCAGTCTCCCAGAGCAAGCGTGGATTCTAGTCTTACTCTCTTCATTCCAGTTACCATTGGTATGTTTCATGAAACTCATCGACATCCTTCATGTACTGCTCACTGTAAGCTGGTTGGGTGCGTTCCTGACAGAGTATTTCACTTCTCGTAAGTAACGCTTTGATCTACCCAACTGAGCACGTTTGACTTAAAGTGTCTACAGCTGTGACTGCCCAAATGTGTACATAAGCATTGCATGTATAACCAGATGTAGGGGGGGGGGGGGGAACGCGAAAACCAAACGACGTGCGGCTGCTGACGAAACTAATGAAAAGTACGAAGGATAGTGATAACCAACTACGGAATCAGTCAGTCGGCCTGAACTCTAGCGGCATGTGGGATTCATGAGAATATCCGAAAACCGTAAGCGCTCCCAGGGTCAAGCTGAGCGCACGCCTGAGGCATAATGTATCTCATGAACGACAGCCTTAAGGCGAGTCGCTCCCTCCGCCTCCAGCACATCGCAATCCCAACGCCCCAGCGGAGCAGTGTCAACAGCAAGCTGATCGTCTGCGACAATCCTGGGCGGAGTGATGGTGCGCCTAGCTTCAGCAGTATAGAAACACAATTTGGTGCCGATTGCGCTGATCGCATGAAACTTGGAAAGTGGGGGAATACCAATCAAATCCCTCAAACTCCTACGAATTCGAAGATCAGCTTCTTCTCGAGTAGACACGAGGCCGAGCTTAGGCCCTGTCCTGATCTCAAGAATAAGGACCGGCACATTCCCCCAGGACACCTGATATTCGATCAGGAAATCGATAGATTTGTGGGACCCCGCAATTGAGTGAGTCTGTGGTCCAACGGTGAACGAGCCATCTGGAGGGAAGAGAACATTAAGAAGTTTGTTGTATGGGGAGTAGTAGTCATTCTCCCTGGGATTGGCTGGAATAGTCGCAAAATGGGTGAGAATGGATTGGGGCCAAACCAATTGAAGATTTCGTACGTCCAATATTTACATTTGCTTGTACCACTCATTTTATGTACGTCGAAAACTCGTCAACAATTTCATCATCTACATTCGTACTAATACTACCACAGTATTATTACTAGTCTCCATCATGCTCACCTTCCTGAGTGTAGTACATGTGAAAATAGAAAGGATACTATTATTGTGACGTCCAACATTATAAATGAATCAAAACCACCACATTGGTGATTGGCAACTCCTTAGTTGAATGATGCATTCACTCGAAGCCTATGTAACAGTTAAAACAGATCAAAATTTAGGACAGTAATATGCAAATACAAGTACAGCGGTTACATTTCCAAGCCACGACTACTAATGTGGAATCATTACATGGCCGTGGAGAGATCAACATGAAGAAGGTCGAGTAGTTGCTCAAGAACTACATTACCCCCCAAGTGCTTGACCTCTTGACGCAACTGCAATTCAAGAGCATCCAAAACGGAAACCGTGTAAGCAAATGACTTGGTCGTGTTTCGGAGGTATTCAATGACGGACTTCTTCAGTCCAATGTCCGTCGTCCGTTGTTTCAGGATGTCTGCCAATAAGAATACGGATTCTGGTATGAAAGTGGGGCGCAGGACGACATACTAATTATCAGCGTGTTGTCTGGATTGACAGACATAGCATGGATTATCGGAAGAGTAAATTTGCCCTCAGTAAGGTCCTCGGCAAAGCCCTTCGCCTGGGCATACTGTACAAAGCATATTCAGCCGTGTCAACGAACGCAGAGAAGATGCGTTGTTACATCTGTGCTCGTCAGATTCATATAATCATCTCGAATTTGGAAATAGGCTCCAAAAAGGTCGAGGAAAGGAGTGTAGCTGTTGTATAACGATCAGCATCAATCGGTAGCAGCGAGCGTGGAGAGATGAGGATCGTACGTATCGACGGCTTGATTAGCATACAACGCCGCTAACTTAACACCGAGACTGAAAAGGCAGCTGCCCTCTGCGTACAGGGTACTTCAGTAGCCTGCGAGGAGAATGCAGCGTGACAGAATTTACTCACTATTCCGCACCATTAAAAAATATTCTTCTTCTGATGGGCAGGTCAGTGAGTCGCGCCACACCATCTCGAGGCCTTGACCTCGGTGAAGTGCAAGAAGTTCCTCTGTGACAGTAGCGTGAATCGAGACAATTAAATAAGGAACAACCCGGACCTGTAAAAATAGTGATGTGCTGAAGCATAGCACCGGCCGTCTTAGCGGGATGTTTGAGAAGTTCATCGTAGCCGAGGAAGAAGGCATAGTTGGCCGCGTTGATGGTTTGAGGAATGCCGTATACCTTATGCGCGACTTTGCAAAAACAGATGGACATGCTAATAAGAAAACGGCTAGCATGCGGTGCATCACTTAGTTACCTGGTTGACCTCTACGAAGTTCTGAACTGTCGTAAATATCGTCGTTCCTATTTGTTGGGCACCATCGGTTAGTTGGAGGGTTCATGCTGGTGCTCAAGGGCTGGACGTACAAGAGGCATGCATTCTTCATGTTTTCGGCGATTCTGGAAATCGTCTCCAACATCTCCGGGTCAAGCTTCAACCAGATGTTGAACGCAGCTAGGACCTTCTTTAAAGTCCCCTTGCCAGAAATAGATGAAATATAGTTGAAAGGTTCAAGAACGGCCTATGCACTCGTGTCGACGAAAATATGCATGCCGTCATTGTAGAAGAGACCTACGATTTCGTTTTTCTTAGACCAGGCATGCTCCATTTTGAGCTTGCCAAGAAGTTGATCGTGCGCGATGGGCATTCTGAACGAAGAGATGAGGATTTGGATGGGTCCAAATGGATTTTTCAGAAGGTTTTTTAAATCAATACAAACTTTTTCAGCGCTCGGCGCTCAGCTCCCTGTCGAACTATAAGCGGATAAACAGGGAACGAATATATAAAAGAAGGAATGTCATTTGTAACTTATAATTACTAAAGGGCGCGTTCAGCTGCAATTGAACGGAATATGTATTCCGAATTATATTTTCATATATGAACGAACACCGACATTACCGGGCGTTGGTAATAAGTACCTTGAGAGAAGTTATTTTAAGTACGTATTTGAGTGGCATTAAGTAGAACTTACTGATGGCGACAGCCTGACGGGAACGGGCTTATCTATTATGGTAAAGTACAGTTCTGAAACTCTGTATCCTTCGGGTTGCGCGGGATCTCCTTGAATCCTAACAAGACCATGCAGATAAATTCAGAATGAAAAAGGGGAAATGACACCTAAGCTTACTTGGCACTGAACACGATGTGGCTCTGGGTTTGCGCCGGCGCTGCGCGAATCCTGAACCTGAGTGACCTAGTGACAACGTAGGCACCAGCAACAATTCCTTCATCCCACCCTAGCGCAACCCCTGCACTGGGGTTTCCCTGGCCAACTATTTCCCCATCTTCCTCCCTACCGTGATCAGCCGTCTTACTCTCTGCGATGTCCTTCCATTCAATTGTCGTGCTAACTGCAGCAAACCGACGGTTTGCAAGATCGGTGTGAAAGTCGCTGATGGATATCGGCTTGTGATTCATCACGATGAGAGCATCATCCCTGAACGTCTCCCTAACGTCTGCCTGGGGATCCTCAGGTTCTTTAGCGATATGGAATTCTTCAATGCGCCCCTTAAACCAGTCAGTGAGAGCGCTATCACTGGTATTGTCTGCTTGTGACATGGTTAACGTCAGAGAGTGCTGTTGGTTTGTGTAGTACAAGGTAGCAAGAGAACCGACAGCTGCTGCGGCAAGGGAACGAAGGCACCGCATTGAGTCATTATCTAGCTCCTTAATATGCTGACAAATATCGAAGTCATCTATCTATATAACTTGAGCCATATAGTAACTATCAGTCATCCTGTCCGACGACGGGGAATGGTGACAGAGGGACTTTAATGCCTGGAGGTCCGACGGATACACCGAGGTCGGAGACGACACCGTTTTCGATATCTTTTACCCAACCGTGGATGAAGACAGGATTAAGCTTCCCGGTGCTGATATAGGAGGCAATTGAGGCGTAGTGCTACACATTGAGGCAAGTTTAGAAACGGTGGGTACGTTAAGTTGGTGGCCTGGTATGTACCTTTCTCACGATTTCTGAATTTGCTATCTTCTGGACCGACATTTTCACGTTCTCTTCAATGAGGGCCCGAAAAGCAGCTAAGCAAAAAATATCAATATGCGACCGCCAAACCCTAAACCAACTTACGGTTGTGGAGCTCAGGCATCCCAGGTTCTATAATTCCATTCGCCAATTGCTGCCGGTATGCTACTATCTCGGGCCTGGCCACAAACAAGAAAATCAAGGGTAAAAACGGTAAGTTTTAAACAGAAATCGCGTCATGAGAGTAATGAATAATTGCACCGGGTCGACGATTCAAAGAGCTTCCGAATGGGTGATATCCACGTTGAGATTGCGGTATCCGCTGGACCGAGAGGTGGTTCTGGTGGTGGAGTCATGGACGCGGCGACGCCACCACATCCATAGTGTCCCATCACAATGACATGTCTGACTTTGAGCTTTTCGACAGCGAAACCGAGGGTGGATGTTCTGCGTGCGCATATGTGAGTAACGCGCCAAAAAACAACGAAGAAGTGACTTAACGAAGTCACGTCATCTTCAGTAAACACGTTAGCTATGTTGCGCGTAGTAAAGATCGTGCCTGGTGCGGTATTGAAGATGGCTTGCTCGCTCAGCCTACAGTGCAGAATGGTCAACACGCCGAGGAGGAAGATCGTTTCAGCACTAACCTGCTATCGGCACATTGGAACATCACGAACGGAGGAACTTTCGTATTGCAATCAATAACACAAACGGACAAAAGAGGCGAAGAGCTTACATTGCCCTTCCTTTGCCAGGTTTTCCAACAGTTGCGGATAGTGCATTGCCATATATCCCTTGTACTCCTGATTCCCTCTGAACAAATCCTGCAAGTCCTGGTTCGCGGCACTACTATGACAAGTTCGGAACATTCCAGCCGGACGAGAAGAGACCATTGCAAAGGAAACAGACGAGCGAAGACGAAGGAGAGGATGGTATGCTGAGCACATTTCAACTGTGGACCGGGGATGCTAACCAGAGCATCGCTGTAGAGATGTATTGCTTAGTCATCACACTATGCATGTATTGGTAAAAAAGAAAAAAATAAGCACAGATCATCATTTTGTTCGCTTGTAAATCTTGTTCAAGAAACTTGTAAATGCCTCCCTCTTTAGCGTATTAGCCCCGGCAACCTCCGGTATAGCCGCAATCTTCTCTGACAACATCTTATACGCATTTTCCTCGTATTCGGCATAGACCTTCCGCAACCCCACTTGCTCATACACCTCTTTCACACGAGCCTCCTTCGCAGGGTCCTTTCTGCCATAGTTTTCCTCGAGAATAGCATGTTGTGAAGCGTCTGCGAGAGAAAGCGCTTTATTGATGCACCAAGAGCATTTGTTGTCCACGATGTCTGTGCCGATTTTGCCGATCTGCTCTGGAGTGCCTGAATAGTCCAGGAAGTCGTCTTGGATTTGGAAGTATTCGCCTATGGCGATAAGAATCTCACGCGCGATCTGGTACGGATGGACGGTGGTTATGTTTCCGTCCGAGGATGGGGCGGTATAGGACTGAGGAACCTCGCACATATACATGGCCGCCGCAACAGGGAGGTAAAACGAGTAGAACGCAGTTTTGTAGATGACGATGAGTCGATGTCTTACAAAAAATGATTAGGATGCGCATGGATACCAGATAAAAGAAAATAACCAACTTTTCGAGGGAGAATCTCGAAAGGTCGACGTTATCTTCTGGTGCCGTGATGAGGTCGATCAGCTGGCCCATCTCTGTTTGATACGTAGTCTCTTGGAAGAGTTCCAAGAGGTCAACATAGTATGGTTGTCCCTTGAAATGAATCTTGAGAAGACGGTAGATGGCGGCTTCAAGCATGAATGCATCATTCACTGAGATCATCCCCACTTCAGGGACGCGATACCAGCACGGTTGAGATCGGCGCGTGATTGAAGAGTCCATGATGTCGTCGGACACGAGAAAGAACGCTTGAAGCTGTCAAGCATAGCGATGTCAGTGGATGAAGCGAATAACCTAAGAACGGTACGTACGAATTCAACACACCATCCAACCACCGCAGCCTTCAAATACTCGTCCTCTGTTAGACTCCGTCCTTTTAGAATCTCGACAGTATCAACAACGGACATTCCGCGGTTAAGCTTGCCACCGGGCACATTGTAGTCGAGATTCTGAGCGTGTGTGTTATATCAAGTTGAGACCGGAAGCGAACAGAGGAAAGCTCACTCTGCCATACCATGCCAGGGCTGATTCTGGCAAACGTTCACTTTTGACATGGTCGAGTAGCTGCTCACGAACGACAGCAAATACAGCCTCGAACCGAGCGCGACGTGCTTGCTTCAGGCCAGACATGATAAGAGGGATGAAGAAGGATGTCACGCTTGCTTATCCCGCATCATGCGCATGGGCCCACCTTTACCTACAGATTGAACAATAAGCTGATCCGATTATGAATATATGAATTTCGAGCGCCTAACCAACAATTACGAGCTCCTACCGCCTCCGTTGCAGCCCCACCGTACAACATCAAATTCACATTCTAGCTATGCCAGTTAGGGCGGAGTAACTTCCATTGTTTCTGCCATCGATAATAAGTTAGGAGTTCATGATGGAGAAGACGGTCTCTGTTGTAATCAGGTCTTAAGCGGCTATCGTGGGAGCATGAACGCTTCTCTAGATAGCATCATGGCGAACAAGAATGAACCCCGGATTATCGACATATAGTGAGATGATATCAACTTGATCATGCTACTTACGTCAAATCTATAGCTTCAAGGTGTGTTTTTTTGTTGGCATGAACTACCCATCGGTTCTCAACGTTTTGGTTTGCAGCCATGTCGTCAAACGACATTGAAATACAGGCATTGGGCAGGCCTGCATATCTGGGACAACTTTACAACGCTACCACGTCCGTCCTCATCAACGAATGTCTCTTCGATCCCGTAAGGATGAAGGCGCTCGATCCCCAAATATCTCCGAACATTGTTTATACCTATAATAATGTCAATAGCCTTGAAGATAGACGGCATACGTTGGGCATCTCTGCCTCAGTCTCCATCTCCATTTTAGGCGGCCTCCTTGATATCGGGGGATATGGCACTTACTTGAACCGCAATGATAGCAGCCGTTCGTCTAATACATTTGCCACAACGACGCGCGTCCGTACCTTGACGGAAAGGCTCGACGTCGAATCTCACAAAGACGCTGTCAGGCTGAGCCCAGAACAAGTTGCAGCTGTCGGTGCTACTCACGTCGTCACGTCTATCGTTTATGGTGGAAACGCTGTTGGGTGCTTCGCCCAAAAGGATTCTCAGTCCGACTTTGAACGGGATGTACATCGCAGGCTCGATGCAGGCTTTTTGGAGGGAGTGGGACTCCTAATTTCAGCCAAAGGCCACGGTGAGATGACAGCGAAGCAAAGGGAGACTATCGAAAGCTTTAGTGTCGACATACAACTTCATGGCGACTTTAATATCGACTCTGTGCTCCCAACCAATGCACCAGACATGTTCACAACCGTGGTTAACTCTCATCTTCTCATTGGCGACCGCGGTATACCATGCGACCTGTACCTGACGTCTCTCGGCCGATTCAAGGAACATTTCCACAAAATATCATTAATTAGAGAAATCGACGACACTGAGCGCGACAAGATCCTTATCTTTTATGACAAACTTATCACGTTGGACGTCGATAGGACCCGACTTGTCTTGGAGATGGAATTTTTCAGCCCATACTTCCCCTCCATCATGTTACGGTGCCGCGAGAGAGCTAGTAAAGTGAACCGAGACCTCCGGATTGCTCGTCAGGGGCTACGCAAGTATCTATTATCGTATCGTCGTGCAACATTGCATAATACACCCGATGTATCGTTTTTGGAAAACGCCGATCGCAAATATAGAGAAGAATTGACATTATACGAAACCGATCTTAAGATGTACAATGAAATACTAGAACGAAAGAAGTCGGCAAGTGACTATGGCTTTACATTGGTCGACGTGTCAACGTTGAGAAGGTCGGTGAACCGAACAGACAATGCTACGATCTCTCTCGTCATCGTTCCAGAAACTGTCCTGACTGTCAACCTCTTGAATATGTATGACGCATTGGCAGATGATATACGACAGTGGAAAACCTTCGAAGCTCCAAAACACGACGAGCGCAACGAAACTCATTGCTTCACTCTCCATGCTGATCCTTTGATTGATGATTCCCTAAAACCGCTTGACGATTCAGATTTTTCCCTTGTATCCGCTGTTAAACGTGCTCGCGACACCAACGAGGTGCAATTCCTTACATATGGAATCGGGCTGAACAGGTTTGGAGATCTAGGATGGAGCTCGGCGAATGGGGATGGTTGGGGAATTGAAGTGAACACGAAAGAAAAGTGGCGATACGTGGGCGAGTTTTACAAGGGGAAAAGGCACGGATCTGGCATCATAACGTACGCAGATGGATCGAGATATATTGGACAATGGGTCCTGGGCCAGAGAGATGGGTATGGCAGGGAAATCGAGAAAGGTATCGCCGGAGAGGAACAAATCTACATCGACGACCGCGTTAGAAGCGATGGAGTTGTCGTCGAAGCGACCGTCTTCAAGGACCACATCCCCATCAAATTCGCTCTGATCACTCTTGGTTGGCGGGATGCTCTTTTATCTCATATCGCAAAGCTCGCTAAAGTCTTCGGCTGGGACGTTGGGCAACGCCATGAGATTGTGTTGGAATCTACTGGTAACCATTTCAAGTCGACTACTGTGGCTACGGATGGCTCACTGCTTGATCCATCTATGGAACCATGGATGTCCATACCTCGCTGGCCCTTGGAGGCGGAAGGCCAAAAATTTATCAGGATTGCCGTTGTTCCATGAAGGTTGTCAGCAAGCAGCCTTAGTATTACACCTCTATGTGTGAAGAACAACATTCATTGGACATTGTTACCATGTGCATGCTAGCCAGCGAAGAAATTATTATACCGCTCAGGCGATTGTTTCTTTTTTTGAAAGTTTGTATTCTCCGCGTTCTCCACTTCGGAGACGTCCATAGGAGAGTATGCTCATTATACTATACGCCCGGAATCATAGACTCATCACCATCGATGCGACCGACGTCTTAAAACCAGATGTGCAGAATCAGTCTACAAATGCATGTTGCTCCTCCGGTTGACATACGGTAATTAAAGGGTATCGTGATCATGGTACACTACTACATCGCTATCTCATTCCCAATGGTGGCATGCACTCTGGCACCTTTCCCAGCTCAAATGTCTTGCCCCTATATGCCTCCATCGCCTCCTTTGGTATAATCTCCGCATAATCAGCTGGAAGCTGAGCATCATACGGCGTTGAATCGGCCTTGTACAAAGTCGTATTTTTACCCATTTCAGTGACACATCGTATCCCCATATCAATTATCCCATTAAAGTCGGGTGAGCCGGCGGCCAGTTTCTTGGCTGCGGCAGTACCGAAAGGCTGGGGCGCACCAAACGCTTGCGAAGATGTTCCGCCAAAAGCTGATGGTTGTTGTGGTGCAAATGCAGAGAACCCAGGGATGCTAGACTGTAAAGGTTGGGACGGTTGAGCGAATGGGGACGTGGAGGTTGCCGTGGTTGTCGAACTGAATGCAGAAAAAGCTGATGTTGGTTGTGATGGTTGTGAAGCTCCGAACGCAGAAGATGCTGTCGCTGTGGAGTTGCCGAACGGTTGTGCTTGTTGCTGGGGCGTTCCAAATGCGGACGTGGGTTGTGCGGGCGCACCAAACGCGGATGTCGTCGATTGGTCAAAGGTACCAAATGCAGGTTGAGCCTGAGATGGTGGTTGTGGTTGTTGTTGCTGAGCAAGCGCGCCAAACGCAGATGGTGTACCAAAAGACGGT
>QFEO01012098.1:0-14168 GCA_003316615.1 Amanita pseudoporphyria | reverse complement strand
AAAGCCTTCTTTTTTTACAATTTGTTTTACGACATCCATTGGACCCTTGAATGTTGATGATTTGTCCTGGAGCCTGATGTCAAGATCAGGATAAATATAATTTTCACTGGTCTCGGAGATACTCACTTGATCTTGACAAGCTCGAAGGGCACCACAACAAAGCTTTCCTGAATAGAATTTGAGAATGCATACAATCCGTTGGGAGCGGAACGCACCGTCGCACCAGCGCTGCAACCCGTTACGACAGACAACTGTTGAGTCATCTTCTGCTCCCCAGATAAATTAAGGTATGTCCTTCCCCAAAAGTCATTGGCAGCGCTATAGCGTTGCCATCAGTATAATGTAGTCCTACAGTTGTCATACAGACAATTTTACGGCACGCTTGGGGGCTTCTAACAACAATGGTGGGACAAGGCCTAAAGAAGGCCAATCAGCACGCAAGACATTTGCACGTTTGTCCGACGGTCACCTCTGTAAAGTCGGCCGACCCTACATGCGTGTCAAAAATCAAGAAACGGAGACTTGATTGCCATATGCGCACCCTTCTTCCTTAATAATTGAGGAAAACGCGCTGACCAAGCCCTGGCTCTTCCCCGTGGCCAATTGCATCCGCGTTTTCACCTGTTCATTCAGTAATGAGCGTTCTTAGTCACGCGAACAAGTGCTTACAACGTCTTTTGCCTCATCAGAACTGTCCTATGAATGATAAGAAATAACGGCACTCACCGAGCGGATAGAATGTTAGGATTTCCGACACCCCTGCAATTGCTCCCGCTGTAAAATTGGCAGCAAATGGAAGAGCTAAAGATATCTTGCGAAGTCAACATGTACAGCAAGCTTGAACGTAGCTTTCATGCTTACGCTTTTTCTGTTGCTCAGCCATTGTGAAGGGGACGTCTGCAAGTGGGCTAGGGGACGAGAAGCAGGACCGCGGCTATTAGTAGCAGGGGACAGCAGTGATCACCACAGTTGGAAATTGCCATACTCGGGACTTGTTTATTTGGTGTTGTTTACGCTTAGCAACGCCCTTCCTCGATGCGTCATGGTGTACATCCATTCCTGGCAGGAATACCAGGACGCTGCTGAGGCTCTCTATGCAAAGTCGCCAAACAAGGCCTGTTCCTCGCTCTCATCTGCCCATCGCCCCTCTCAACTCATCCACAGACACGATACTGTGTAAAATGGAACGCATCTGAGGGCAAGCTTGTCTTAAAAATCACTGATGATACCACAGTTAGGCCCTTCTTTTTATCACATGTTCGAGGACCTGAAGTTCTTATTCTTTCAGTGCATCAAGTTCAAAACATACTCATCCATCTTCCTCAATCGATTCGAAGCACTTAATATGTCCCTTATGCAGAAAATGCAAAATAAACGTCAAAAGGAAGTCCCTGAGCCGATATCTGAGCTGTCTAAACCAGAGTTAAGTCATACTACTCCTATGCCAGGAACGACACCTACCACGGCCGGACCCTCTGCGAGTGGCGCGGCCAAGAAGAAGAAGCCAAAGAAGAAGAAGTAGGGAGTGGATAGTGAGTGGAGTTTGTTAGGACCGAATCTTCAGCACGTGCGGTGACTTGCGGCTGCATGTTGTATAAACAGTTTCGTTGTTCCCATCTTACTTCCTCACAACCGGATCGCTGACTGGGATATTTCACAGATATATTCCCTGTACTGCTCACATAAGCACTATATTATTGAAACCGATTCCAAACATGTAACAGTTGCTTGGTGCGCGTTCAGCCGCATTTTTAACGCAAATATCATTACACATTGGCGCCCTGCACCCGCTGGTTCAGTATATGCTTCGCACGCGTTGTGAGAGCTGAGGGATGCAAATATAATCAGATATCATCAGTCGGCTTTTGGTCATCACCGATCGAACTGCTGAGGACTCCCTCTGCCCGTAACGGTTTTGGATCTTGTTGTTTCATAGTCATGGCAGCGATATAGATAAGGGGGCACTGATTATTTTTCACATCAGGCCGTATCAGAAGATGTGCTCCATTGTGAACCTTCTCAGTTACTTCTTTTACGTGAGCCCACGAATAGCACGCCAATAATACGCAATCACGCACACCTGCCAACGGGGCTGGAGATGAATATCTGCCTCAACTGGGGACCGGACCATTTAGCGGGTATAATATTTATTTTTGCAAGAGGCGTCGTCAGCTTCCACCTCAACATCAGAAAGCAATTAACGCCAGCCCAGTCTGTCTTGCGGAAGTTGAAGAAACGTTTGCCTCTCGAGACGCGTTTCGCCATTCAGATTATTGGTTTTCTCTGACATTTTTTTCGTAGCCTTTAGGCTTCCGAGTCACTCCTTGTTTCTTAACACCGTTGCCTTGTCAATCCGCTCCACCTCCGCACCCCACACGCCCGCCCGTTGGCTCCAATCTTATACCGCCCACATGAACGTGGTTGAAACACGTATCCATTATAGCCGACCAGAGACCTGGTAGGCTTTTGGTCGATTGATCGTCAAACGATACTATCAAGGAACCAGGGCCAGTTGTCCCCTCATGTTCTCGTATCTGAGTGCCGACTATACCTAATTGAGCGTTGCCTTTGAGAAAATCAGCCAGCAAAGCAGTCACGGGTAATTCACATAACGGCACTTATCTAGGGAACACGCGGAAATATCAACGTGGGTATACCCTACGAGCGAGATCTCACTAGCTATACCGATATCTTGCCTTCTATGGATATCGTAGCTGGCCGTAAAAGACGGAGACGTCTCTGAAAACGGGCAATCTAGTGGCGCCCCCTTCTTGCAACGCTACCCCCGTACTGCAGAATCCCTTGATTAATGGGACATACTCACCCAACAATGTGTTTATAATGTGTGGCAAAAACATGCAGCAAACATCGATACCTGAAAAGGAAATGTTCCTTCATACAGGTCATGACCGTCATTCCCACGAATTAGATCATTGCCACAAGCATTTCCATGTGCCTGTGGTCAAGCGCCAAGGAACCACTATGGAGCAAGGGTACCAAGGCCGCTCACCATCTTGTGTTTGTGTCGAAGTATCGAGGATTGTTACTCTTCCTTGGCCCTAGCCCTCGACCCAGTGCCCACATTGCTTGGTAGCAATGAATTTTCGCGAGTCGGAAAAACGGCTAGCACCCTGGAACGTTTATCTGCTACAGACAATCCATCTGCCTATGCTACCGACGGATGCTCTTGTCCATGCTCGGTCATACAGCCTTTAATTTATGAACGGACAACTTAACACACAGGGGGTGCCAACCAATAGCGATGCATTGCGCAAAAGAGTATATTGATACGTAGTCGGCGTACAAGTCCATCCGAATACGTCTTTCGTCTATGCAAGGGCATATTAACTGATATGTCTCCTTCAGACTGGCAGCGAGAAAGGGCGTGAACCAAGACTATGAGATTCCACAGGAAATGAATACCACTGAACTTCATTTGTCACTAATCGTTATATTGTTGCCAACCTCTTTGCTTGGCTTAGTTGTGTTGCTGCATAAACGAATCCAGTCCGACTGACGGGAGCTAGGCACACACAACTTCCGACACGCTCTTCGTTCAAAGGCATTACAATATATCGAGTGTTAAAAATCGAGTCCAGAATTATAATACCATCTAACCTGGTCTTCCATCTATGCCATTTAGGCCCCTGAGTTGGTTCTAATGTCAAGCCGTACATCAGGTCTTGCACTATCACAAAAAGTATTTTCAAAATGGGCAGCGAAAAAGCCGAGCAGGTCGGATGCTTGGCAATCAGCGGGAAAGAAACTCGAGTTCGATACTTAAAGAACGTTAAGCGCCTCTGGGCAGAATGTATTATGGCGAGTCGCATATACTCAATCTTGAGAGGGCACTATCCCAAGTGGCTCACTACGATTATCAGCCTCAAACGTCGGTATCTATTGCCACGCCCTATGAACGAAAATAAAATCTAGCGTAATTTTTTTTCACGTGCGCTACACTTCCGGGACCGCCAAACGCCACTCCGTGCCGTCAACGAAGATACCCTCGCGACGATCGTCTTACACATCGATTCCACATTACGGCCAGCAGCGATCAATGAACTTGCACAAGGCATGATTCACAAGCGCTTGGCACCAAACTCTTTCTTTCCGTCAACGAGGCGCCCTCGCGACGCTTGCCTTGTATCTTAATGGAGCAAAAAGGCCCTTGGACCCCCGGGCCGCTATGATCAATTTTCAGGTCATGAAACTTCGATGGCCCTGCAAAAGTGAGAGCGTTCTAGTACGACCTTTCTAAGTTTGCTTCCCGTCCGTTCTTTCGTCACTGAATGTAGTATGACCTTCGTGACACTGATAAATAGATACAAGCCGGGTATCGGCTGCTTGCGGAGCTTGGTGTGTTGTGTATGAACTATCGATAGTTATGCCCCTGACAAACCTTGCAGCTAAAAATAGTTAGCTCGGTCCCGAAACCCACGATTAATCAGGCATTAATATCGTGGTTGATAAACGTTCTCGACTCCCCCGTTGGCGGACTCGAAAGAGTAGTACCTTTTGAATCACTCGCTGTGGATGTCGAATTGTTCAGATCATGTTCATCTTCCCAGGGAATGGAGACACCTGCGTGAGAGGGAGAGCCGATTTATCATTCTTCGTGTGCTTCCTAGGACTTCCCATGGCATAAACTGACCATTTTGAGAAAGTAGGGTCGACATTGAGTCGGACTCTCCCGAAGATCTCGGCTATTATAAGTACGCTCTCTGTGTTGCTAGAGGCTGCGACAGGGGTTTACATGGTCATCTCGATGACAAGGATCGGCGTCCTTCCATTAACAGTCATGTTCGGTCCCCAAGTGGTAATTGGGGAGATACCATCAACGAGACTTGAGTGCTGTACTCCGGCGGCCGTAATCGGAAGAAGTTCAGCAAAGCCAAGACATTCGCGATAACAATCTCGGTATCTGCACGCCGCGACAGCGGAGAGCCTCCGCGACCAACGAATCAATATGAGCGCAGTAGACAAAAACGACATAAAGGCAGCACAGGATTCAGTTACGAGGCCGACGACCCTGGATAGTTCCAAATGAGTCCGGGAGCAATTTCACTCGTAGAAAGTTAGCGGTAAAATCCGAATATTTAATACCTGAATCAACTTTAACCTAAGTTTTTCATCGTAGGAGTTGTGAATTTAGTTGGTGCACTTCGAACAAGTTCGCAGCATTCGGAATTTGCCACGTGCACTTCGTAAACATATGTGATGCAGGATTCCGTGGTCAACGGATATTTTGGGCTAACGCAACTGCCAAACAAGGACGTCATCAAGTATTATTCAGGATCGGCGCCGCCCGTACTAAACCTACCTAAACAAAATGTTTTAGCTCGGGATAAATAATTTCACCGTTCAATTGTTGATCATCGAAAGGTTGCCGGGTGCACTCTTTGCTTACTGACAGGAACATTCCGCGTGCTCCACGAAACAGGGAAGAATTACTTATTCTTGTCAAACGTAGTCACACGACTTGGCTCTTCCCACAGTTAGAATATGGCGATGTGCCTGCGTCGAGGCCTACGAACAGAACGCATCAACACGGCTTCGCTCCTACAAAACAGCCGAGGAGATCTAGTATTTCAGTTTGCTTCTATTTCCCAAATACACACATGCCCTGCGGAGAAAGACACCACCTAAATGAACAAAACGGACCCGACGTTCTGGGATGTTTCAAGTTCGCCGATCAATGTAAAATAGATATATCTTTCGACTTTGTATACGCCCTGGGGGAAATTAAACCCTTACATTGTACTATGGCATCAACAGGGAAAGTCGCCAACAGCTGGCAACTTAGAGTGCCATAACATGTCGCATTAAGTAACAAATCTCGACAGTGTTAACGAAACTGTTGATGTAGATCTGTCACAGATTATGCCTTTGAGTGGCTGGTTTAAGGTCAATCAACAGGCTACCCTGAATTCGTTGGAGGACGGAAAACACCGGTAAGTCGTGAAACATTTTGGACAAAGTTCTCACCAATAGCTTCTGGGAACCGATACAATTTAATTCAACACCCTTGGATTGGAAAAAGGCTAAAATCACATGGTGGGTAGGCTTCATTCTTACGGGCCCGAAATGCTCGACTTGGAAGAGCTGGCTAGCATAGAGCGAACTGTGGGTAGATCCGAAAATGGTAGCTGTGGGTCTTGCGTTATTCCTTCCCGTCGATGACGAAAGCAGTATGGGAGCAGGTGTGGTTGTGATAGGTACCAGCTACATCAGTGGCTACATCAGTGGCGTTTGGCCATGCCTACTACGTATTTTTGAACTTCACCTATTCGCTATACCATTCACGTCGTGGCTTGCCACGCACACGGGTTTGATCAATTAGTGCAATGCCATAGATGTCATGAAACTTACTGTTCCGAAACATAAGCTAATAATTCGGGAGAGGGAGGGGGAATCACACGTCGCTGTGTTTATCGTTAGACTACTCAGCGGAGTTTGCGCTGTTGGTTAATAATCAACAAAACTTACCATTTGCCTCCGCAACTCGCCCGAAGTGTGCTGCGAAAGGCAACCTTGCCTGCATATATTTAATCTGTTGGCAAACAGCATAAGGCTCTCAACGGAACGCCGCCGGCCCCAGTGCAGCGTAAATACCTCCCAACCAATGGAGATTATCTTCCGCTTTCTCTGATTGCAGTATGGACCCACAGGCGGGGTGCAGGGTCGCGAAGCGATAATTTACGCCCATATATTCCGGAATCCTGAACGAGATATGAGAAACACGTGTCGGATCTAATGAAAGAAGAAGAATGACCAATTCGCTTTGCTTTTGAGATCTGGAGGGACGTGCATATTGTTCTAGGCCTTTCTCATAGTGCAAGAAATTTTACATCAGCCGTGTGGTCGAGGCGTAAGTGGATGCCTTCCTGATATAAAGCGGACTATTAACGTTTGCGGAATGTGCAAACTTTTTATTTGATCTGTGACTTTTCGCCTGACTTGAATCGCTCGCTCTGATGGAAATGCCTAATGTAAAAATACAAATATTTCCATAGTGTCACCATATCGATGAAACATAACAAATAGCGCCTGAACATATGGCAGATCTGTTGAATTTCCGCTATGTGAGCTAGCCCTCGAAGATTGTACTTCTTTGTGGCCCTAGTTTTCCACGCCACAATGGCATTGGCTTATATTAGCCTCAGAATTGCGGATAATGGTTTTTGGGAACAAAGGACGATAGGCAGAGATGTTGGTGGCGTTAAGGGCCTAATATTATAAGCGAACCTGAGATGGTATCTGCAGTCCGAAGGATGGAATAGATGGACGAGGGGGGTTCGTGACAAGCACAGCCTTGTCTGATGTGATCACGAACGGAATCAAAAAACTATTGGATTTGGCGATATTGTGACGTGTATGCAGTGTGACAGGAAGCTTCGCGTCCCTTGGTCAACGAACCACGGGGCGGGCCGCACGAATGGGGATTCGGCAACCCCGTCGCCGACTCTCAAGGATCAAGATCCGCCGAACGTTGGAGACCACTTGCCTCAGAAATTCTTGAGGGTTGATGGGGTTGGAAAATATGGACACGGGGCTAACTGTGTGACGGAAGGGTGGGGAAGGCCAGCCGGAGCTGTGTCATTTCGTAGGATAATCGGAGGGTCGGATGGCAACGGTTTAACCCCGAATATGGAAAATATATTTATCATCGGTATCCCTCATCTGCGCCCACCTCGCTCTCTTTGACTGCCTCGTTGCGTTATTCGCCTTATAATATCCGAATTTCTACGCACACGCTCTTATAATAAGCTGGGCACAAAAGCCTATCTTCTTGCTTAATTCTAACTTACCTTCTGTGCGCTCTTATAAACACCCTCTTTCCACAACAGTCTGACCGCCATGTCCTCCCTAGGGCCCCTTATTCCGCTGTCCATACCCATGGCCAATTCTTTCCATTCAGGCAATCCTCCATCCGCTACCCATCTACCTCACTATAGCGATTCTAACTCGTCGCTCCATTCGTCGTCCCAGAGCTTTTCCTCTGACCATGATACTCATCCCTCTGCATTTGCATATCCACCGCTGACCCGTCCACCCCACCGCCGCCCTCACAACTCATTCTCATCCCCTATTCCGCTGCAAGTTACTACGAATATCGACAATGACAGCGATCTGAACGAAGCCACGGCCCGTCCCGGAAATGCACATAAACATGCACAATTCCACATGTCGATATCCTCGCAGAGCACAGAATCTCGTTTCGAGGCCTCACGGGGGCCCGAAGGCGACAGCGACGGTGACACAGGTTCTCGTCATCGGATTGACAGCATACATCAACCTCGATCTCTGGAAGGCGGTGCAATGGCTACGTCCGGCGTACCGCAGGGCCTCTCGAGACCGCTCACTCCGCAAGAAGAGGAGAAGCTTGCGTTCCTCGAACGCTTAAAGCAGTTCCTTGCTACAGCACCGTCATATTGGGACACAACTGATCCATCAACTTCCGGCTCAAATTCGTTTTCAAATAACACGTTTACTGGCTCTTCGATGGACATGGTTGCCCACCGCTCCATGGCTCTTGGGCACGCGCCGCCTCATCCACAGCTGAATAGGTTCCTGTTACCATCACAAGAATTCGTTACATGTGTCCTTTGGAATGGACTATATCACATCACCGGCACTGACATTGTTCGTGCCCTCGTGTTCCGATTTGATGTGAGTACATTAGTTTGCCATATGCGTCTGAAGTTTAACCGATCGCGCGCATACATTAGGTTTTTGGCCGACCAGTCAGGAACATGAAAAAGTTTGAGGAAGGTGTCTTCTCCGATCTACGAAATCTAAAGCCTGGAATCGATGCTTGCTTAGAAGAACCAAAGGTACGTGCAGAATTCTTGATTTTCGGGACCGCATTGCCATCGGCGACCGCGTTTAAATAGCAGACCGCAGCAGCAGAACTTGGATGCAGGTCACATGCTTGGCATGTGTTGCTGCGCATGCTCAAAGCGCGTGGCTGGGAGGACGCCCATAGATCGAGCTGTCTTAGCGTATTCCCCTTTTGTTTTTAATGTCAATTCAACCTCCGTTAATTGAACCGTACTAATTACATCATTGCTTCCCTTTCAGAGTCCTTTCCTTGACTTGTTGTTCAAGTATCAATGCATCCGCACGCAGAAAAAACAAAAAGTTTTCTACTGGTATATATTTATGCTTAGGCCTACGAATCTTGGACTGATTTTGGTCTTAGGTTTTCGGTTCCGCATGATCGCCTCTTTCTAGACGCATTGGAACGTGATCTCAAGCGTGAGAAGATGGGTCTCGAATCAACGACAGAAATCGTTGGCGAGCCTGCGCTCTCTTTCACCTATGATCCCAAGCGCAGTCTTTATGAACAATTCTCCCGTGCCGCACGCGAAAATGAAGATGCAGACGATCTGCGGAAATCTCCCGAGAGCTCCGAGTCGAATGTAGAGGGCGATGCCTCGACGGATGCTATGGACACCTCTGGGTCGTCTCCAATTCTAGCAGGTACAAAAGAACGTGAAGGTACAGCTGACGGCAACGATGTACAAATGAGTAATACCAACAACGGTGAGGATTCGAAGGCGACATCGGGAAGTACTGCTCCCTTACAAAAGAAACCGACAAATACTATCCGGTACTTTGGTGCGCAGTACCTCATGTTATTCGAGATGAACCAAGGTAGCCCGAACTACAAAATTAGAAAGAAGAAGGCCGGTGTGAAAGGCAGCAATGGACTCGCTGCTAGCCTTTCATCATCCGCAAGGAAGGACTCTGATCCAGATCGAGCAAGATTGCACGGATTGGCTGGTATGGACGGAGGTATGATGGTCCAATTTGACGGGGATATCAAGAGGGAGGGAGACTCTATGAACGCCGCGGACATGTTTAGGCTCCAGGCGATGGGCGAACTGGCCCCGGCAGATGGCAAGATGAAAGTGCCGCGTCCTCAGCCGATGGTTGGAGAAGCTGAAGTCTACTATCACCCTAGCAGCAACATTCAAGGGCAGTCATTCATAAATGACACCGCGGGCATTATGGGACACCAACGGCATAGAAGTCATGGAGCTGTTCACCGTCATGCTTTCCCGTCGTCACGTAATTCTATACCGTTTGCCTCTCCTCAGCAGCTTACTGGCCAAGCCGACTCGCAAGACGGAACATCAATGGCACGGACGAAAGCATTTGTCTGCCCACTCTTTTCTTGTGGGCGTATGTTCAAGCGTCAGGAGCATCTCAAACGTCACCTGAGAACACACACGATGGAGCGGCCTTACGCATGTCCTAGGTGCAAAAAGCGCTTCTCACGGAGCGATAACCTCAACCAACACCTAAGGACGCACGACAGGGGTGGTCCAATTACTATCCATGACAACAGCAGCAGTGATTGGAACACAATTGACGAACTCAGCGATGCTGACGACCTTCATAAGAGTGGCAGACTGAGCCGCAGCAGCAGTGTCAGTGGGACAGAGAGCGAGGGTGTTGATGACCTAGATTCACGCCACGGAATGCTTGGGATGTACAGAGGCGATTACAATATGAATGGTGAGGGTCTCGGAATGTTTGGAGGCACCGCGGCCGGTATGGGCATGGGGCAATTCGGAATGACCGGACTCGGAAACTCGGCTGTGATGGGCTCGCAGTTTGGTGGTTCAAGCAATAGTCTTGGATTGGATATGCATGACATGGGCATATCCGGCTCTGACGTCGAGGGTGATGGGGTTATAATTCGTCCAGGCATGAGTAGTAACGACCACGGCGATTCATATGGTCAAGGGAATGATCTTTACTATATGTCATCCAGTAAGCTTAATATGTTGTCTATTTTGAGAGACGACAAACTGACCCGCTTGTCTAGACACGCAGTGGGCGCTTCGCTCTCAGCCAGGCCCTTCTTTCAGCTCGTCCAGCGAACCTTCACCACCGGGGGCGATCCCTGTCATGCGAAACAACAGGAATTCTGCGATAGATCACTCGGCTGGATTTCTACCTTCGTCACACTCATCATCTTCTGCCGCTTCAAGTTACAGTGATGACTTTGCAACCTCTGTTTCTGCACCTTCGCACAAGCAAACGTTTGAACATACGATGTACCCCCCTGGAGAGATCGCGGCAATAACGGCAGGCAACGGAGGCACGGGACCAATTCGAAGACATCGCAGCATGACACCTTCCGTTATGCGTAATGAACCTGTGCGTTCTAGACCGACAACTGCCAGCAGCGACTTCTCCAGCGTTGGAAGTGGGTCGCCCGGTTCCAATAACCGAGGATATCACCCGTATGCTCCCTATGGTTCGGCCTCTCAGTCGAGAGCGGGCTCAAACCATTCGAGTCCTGGTGTGAACACAGTTCCTTTAAACGGTGATGCCCTACGGAGGTCTGACTCGAGAAGCTCTAATTTCGGAGGGCTATCTGAGCAAATGAAGGGGTTCGTAGACATGACGTTAGAGTCTTCCTCTCCACGACCACAGATGTTCCGCACAGAGTCGCCGGTCACGTATTCCGATTCGCCTGGACAATTTGGGACAGACTTACCAGCGCAGTACGGCCCGGGAGGCAATCCAAGTTCTTCGTCGTCGTTTGTCATGGGTAGCAATCAACAACATCAAAGTCAATTTGGCGGATACTATCATCCGCAACAGCACGTTACACTTTGAAACAAGTTGGATTCAACTTGTTTACTCATTCGTAGACTTCATTCAATCCTCCCGATTCGGAGGTGTTTACCTTATATATTAGTCCACTCGACCATAATTATCACTGGAACACAATGATTTGTGTTCGTATCTATCTACACCTCATGTATTTATTTTAGGGTTCTAAACTGTTATTATGTATTTCATCTCACAATGTAACGTATGGCTTTAAATGAACAGGTACCAGCCACCAGATAGTTTCTCTTCTGAAAACAGAGGCTTCATTGGGTCATTGGTGGTAAGGCATACCCAAGCCGATCGTTTATTATTCGGTGGTAATGACAACCCTCATTTGCATTCATGATCTACTTACTTCCGCGGTGTCGTTTATGATTCATCACACGCATCAATAGGGTGCACATGAAAGTTACCGGGTTTATATAGGCTGAATATTCTTTCATTGGCGAGCAATTGGTTGGTTAGCCTTTTCTGGTTGGTTGACGCCGACTCTCGAGGGAGTAAATATGACTGATGCTACCTTCCTGTGATATGGTTTCATGAAGCAAGAACGTGTTTCTTCTGTGTAGACCCTACATGAGCATTTCTACGGACACCTCATGTTTGAGCAAGTCAACAAACACATGTTCAGGCTGCATGCCTAGTGATTTAGGCCATGCACTTTCCTCATTAACACCGGCTTTCAGTAGAAGCCGAGATTGCTTAGGTATTTAATTGTTCGCAGCAGACGGTGAATTAAATTCAAAGACCGCGGCTTCCAAGCTTTCTTGATGCTCCAAGACGAAGTTTCTATTGAAATTAGCCTATTGCCCTAGTGTTTATTCCATTTTAACGGGGGGCAGTATGTGCCTCGCCCAGCCGCAGTTGTGAAGTAAACCCCACAACCAATCGGGCGTGGTGAAATGTAGCGGTGCCCAAATAATTCATAGAAGCCTTGTGGCACTTAGCACTGCCGAAAAAGTACAGGTTGAATGTTCGCTTGACGAGGACCCACCAGAGTGGTAATGTAACACGCTTCCAATGCCACGTTTGGTCAACGATGGTAATGAACAAGGGCATACGGTTGCCTCGTGACGTACACGAAGAATATGGGTTGCTTGGCTCTAGTAACAGGCTGGAGAAGGGGCGTTATAAGGTCTATCGCCTTCGCACCCCCCGTGTCTTATCCACTTTGTACCCGCCGCAGCCAGCTTGATATCTTTTCCCTCCCAACGTCACAAATCTTTGCAAGGAGGCCTACACGCTTTTGTCCGGACGACCCCGTTTCGGCTGCCTTGCTCCACACACACTCATATCGAACCGCATTTTCCTTCGCTCTCTTGTGTGACTAGATCCGATGTTGTTTGTGCTTCGGCTACGGATACCGCTGTATATCGCGTTGGTAAGTTCATCCTGTACAAATCCCAAGGTTTTGGTTGATTTGAATCATATGAGAAGGTAGTACTCTCATTTCTGTTGTTCTGCCTGTGCTGCGCACGGCTGAAGTTTACAAATGATCTGGGATATTATGGTGAGCGATTAGTACAGCCGTTCAGCGGCCCGCCGTGATACCAAATACACCAGACCCAATCATAGTAGAGCTGCTGGTGACAGCGTTATTGACGATGCCTTGGGCGTTGTATATGTGAGTTCATCGTGATTTATTGAGCACAAAGACTTAACAGTACATCGAAGCATTTACTGTATTTATAAACGTGTCGAGACCAAGTACGTTTCAAAGTTCCGGGAAGAACTCATTGGCCTTGCCATATTGTGGATGTTTTGGATAATTGGAGCTGGAGATGCCAGCGTGCGTATTGAGCTGCCAGTACTTTTAGTCATGCCTAAATGTCTATTTTGCAGGCTATCTGGGGAACGTCATCGATCTGCACTCACTCTGAGCAATGTCAAGTGTTGTCGGCACTGCTAGCGTTTTCGTGGTTGTGCTGGGTGACACTGACGGCGATTCTAGTGCTAGATTCATTATTCGTGGTTGCAAATAAGTTTTGGATGGAGCCACTGCATGGACGTTTGGACCCGAGGATGAGCAGAGTGATTCCGTGACGGTTTGATAGTGATCTTGTTAGAGTCTTGGCACAATATTTTGTCCACCTTGTCACTAGAGTGTTTACTTGACGATTGGGATAGTTTAATGTTCATCGATAGTAAAGCAGGATACATAGCGTCCTTGTTCAGAAAGCAGTACGAAGGAGTGAAACAAACGGCGGTGATAGACCTATCAATCAATGCATCAAGGGCATACTACTAGTAGCCATTCTTATTCAACGAGGCTGTACTCTCTCACCCCTTCCTTCTTGGGCGTTCCTCTCTTTCGTTCTCTCGCATCCTAAACAAGCAGGAGTTACCATGAGTCGGGACGGGGGAAGTTACGATGAGAGCCTCCTTAGGGATGCGCCGGCAGCTACCAGGGAGCAACTCCAGGTGAGCGTTTACATTCTTTCTGGGAAAGAATAAAAGTGATCTGATAATGGGTTTGTGCTCGTAGGAAGGATACAATCCAGACATTCTTATTCCACCTTCACGAAATAAATCCC
>QFEO01012095.1:9522-20677 GCA_003316615.1 Amanita pseudoporphyria | reverse complement strand
TCAATTGGATTAATGTCTGGAGACTGTGCAGGCCAGTCCAGAAGAGTGATATTATTCTCTTTTATCCAGCTTCTGGCCTTTTTGGAGGTGTGTTTGGGGTCATTGTCTTGCTGAAAAATGCACTCCCCCTCAACAATCCCAGATTCCTCTATGCTGGGCAGTAACTGGTTGTCCAAAATGTTCACATACTAGTCAGTATCCATCCTCCCCTCAATCTCAGCAAGTTCCCCCACACCATTCCAGCCCATACAGCCCCACACCATGATGTTCCCACCTCCAAATTTCACTGTTCCTTGTACCTCCCTCTCAATCAGCCCATCCCCTGCTTTCTTCCATACCCATTGCTTCCCATCTGACCAAATTACCCTCTTCCAGTCCTCCACAGTCCACTCCTTGTGCTTCAGAGCAAAAGCCAACCTCTTCTTCCTGTACACTGCAGTGAGCAATGGCTTTTCTTCTTGATTACAACCTTGAATGAGTGGTGCTTGAGCACATTTCTGATTGTTTGTGGGCAGACTGGATGGGAGATGGTGGTGTTAATGTGTCTGGTGACCTGGACAGCATTGGCAGCCTTTCCAGTAATGATTTGGATGAGGATAAGTCATTTATCAGTGGGAGAGAGCTTGGAAGGACAGCCACCAGAGGAAAGTTGTTGACCAGGTTGAAGCTCCTGAAGGACTCTGGAGATAGTGGACCTTCCAACACCAAGTTTGGAGGCAATATGATGAGTGGAGGACCTATTAGAAGCAAGGGAGAGGATGTTTTCCTTCTGAGCAGAGGAGATGGGATGCATGTTTGATTGGGGGTTGCTGTGAATGCTGGACCTTGTTAAATACATTGAATTCAGGAAACATCTAAGATACAATCATCCTGATAACCATCTGTAAGATTTCTCATGCCACAAGAACCAGCCACCATCAGATTCTGATATTTCTGATAGTCACTCAAATAACTGTCCCAATGAGTCATCAAACTAAATTGACTATATCTCCATGGTTACTGTATCAAATTACATAATTCTTGATTTGGCTTGTAGCCATTATGTAATACTATTTTACATACACTAACACTTTGGCCTTGTTTGGTCTTGGTGTGATGCTATATCACAAGCAATCAAAAAGTGCCAAACATTGGGACAGTTTTTTGAGTCACTGTATTTCTCGGAAGTAAGAGTCCCATTCTCTAAACCAGGCCGCGATTTTCCTTGGATCCCCATTATAATCTTTAGGCGGGTTTTCCTTAATTTGCGGTCCAGTCTTTGTGGTAGTTGTTGCAGTGGCGGCCTCGACTGTGACATTTACTGGTTGCCAGAGCGCTCTGATAACTTCTTGTAGGATATCCGCTGCAGCTTGTGCGGTTTCCGTTCTAGCGCTGTCTATTTGCATGTTGGTTTGCTGAGCGATCCTCCGGGCTTCCTGCATTTGTGCTCGTCTGGCCGGTGTCTCGATGTCCGATGGTGCTGGTGGTAGTTCTATGTGTGTGGGTGCTCCTTGTGTGAACCAATGATTGTATCCCCAGAATACCGAAAGGATTGACGCTGCTACCGTGGTTGGTAAGATGTATTCAGATCCTATTCGCTCTTGTTGCCATAGGGGAATCATGTTTTCTAAATTGGCTCGCTGTTCCACCTCGTCCCAGTCATATACTCCGTAGATGTTTGGTACTATATGGACGACGTTGAGGGCCGCGTCCATTGTAGTAATGTCGAAACGGACGTTCTTCCTCCTGAGTCGTCTGCAGTTTGCCAGTTGCCTCCAGCCGGGTAGTTTTTGCCAAATAAATGGAGCGTGAAACTTGTCATCGATCAACCACAGATAACAGTATCCTTCCGTCATCCAAATCGGTGCCATTGAGTCATTAATTCTGCCTCTCCAGCAGATTGCGAATTCCGACTCCGGGTTATGGACTGGTGGAAGTGTCGGTTCTCCTTCTAGTTGCCAAAACCATCCGTCAATGCGCTGTAACTCCATCCGCATGTCTTTGTGTCAATTTGCCAACTCGATTGCCTGTTGGATTAAGAATTGTAGCTGGTCCTCATTGTCTAGCATCCATCCTTGTTGAATCACGTAAATAACCTTTTCTGCTTTTCTAACTTCTTCCATGCAGTCATCGACGATCCCTTTGATCGAGTCTAGGCTGGTTTGAAAATTGTTGGCTAGTACAGTGAGTCGTCGTCGTCGCCTGGCTTCCGCTTCTGTGTCCGGTTTGGGAACTTCTGCTCCGATACACTTCGGATCTTTACTGAGTGACTCGTGTAAAGCTTCAATACCGATCATATCCCAGTTATATTCTCCGTCGACGTCCGGAATGATGTGAACATGTTTGTCTTGTTTGTGAATGCTGAAGCAGACATCCTCTCTGGCCATCCATCGGAGTTTGTACAATTCATTCCAGGAAATGTTCTTCTTCCAGTATCGCGTATTATAATAGTCGGCGTCGATTAACCACAGATAACATAGGCCGGGTTCTTCCCACATCGGAACTTCTGATTCTATACTGCGGGTATCTGTGATGGCAACTTCTTCTGACCATTCCCTTATTGATTGCTGAGTGTGGTACGATCTGGGCGAGATTTGGTCTAGGAACACTTTCTTATTCCCTAGCTTGATCGCCGACCATCCATTTCGGATCATATACTGGAACCTTCTCATCGCGTATGGGTTCCTGGCTTGTTCTCAGACGATCTGGTGCACCTGTTGTCGTTCCGGGATTACTTGGCTCAACTGTCGTTCGAAACGGTTCCACTCTTCCAGCATGATTTCGGGTTCTGGGTGTTCTCCGTGATAGATTGACCCATTGCCGTTAAGCGCATGCATCAAACGATTTCTTTCTTCGTTTGACAGTACCTTCCCATAGTGACGGAGGCAGTCTTCGCCCCCTAGATCCCACAACATGCACTGATTGGACACGTTGTCCAACAGCACCTTTCTCACTTCTGATCCTGTTCCAAAAAGTCCGAGCATCTGCTCGAGGACTTCCAATTCCGCAGATTTGTGAATGATCCGCCTCCTTTCCTTTCTGGTGATTATTTGGGGCACATAGCATGCCCTGCGCGTAATGCGCCCACCCCAAACCTGTCGTTTGCACATTTCTGCGCAATGATCACATGCAAGGTGTTCTACCTCGACCAATTCTTCGTCATCCTCGTCGAATTCCTCTGTGAAGAGGATAGTGGTGGCAAGGGCCTTGTTGCCCTCAGCATCGGACTTGCAATGCCCGACCTCGCAACATTCTACGAACCTTTCTTCGATGGTTTGTTCTTCCCCCGTGTATTCGAAGGTAACGGCCGGCTGCCGTCTGGTTACCGGAACCCGTGATATGACAGTGGAGGCCATTTCTGCCTCGTTGGCGGCACGGCGCTTGGCGATCCATTGATCCCAGGCCTCATCTATTTCTTTGAGCTCAGCAAGCTCAGCCAAGTGTTTTTCTAGGCGACGCTTCGCCTTTAGTTCTTTCTGGTATTTAAACCAGGCTTTAACGTGGGCGCTCTGCTGGACGGCGGGAGGTGGTCAGCCTCTCGGATTCCTCATTGTATGCCCTGATGTTGGGCGCGACTTCTGATGTGAACAGGGCAACAGCCTGTCCGAGAGTCATTGAAACATGTGGTACTAGGTAGTTGAACCTGAACCAGGTCGACTCAACCAGAGGAGTCGTTCTTGACATGACGGTGGTGATAGTGGTGATAGTCGGTCCTTCGACTTGTATATGTATGTGCATGTATTGATGCTGTACGCTTCGCTGCAGGAGACTCCCAAATTGGGTTAGCTCAACTGCACAGGTTTATGAGGGAATTAAGCTAGTGGGTCCTCTTCTTCTACTAGACGCTTCCTAGTTAGGAAGGATGTCGACTCTTCACTCGCCAGGTGACACACGTTTCCCACGTGGTACACCAGATCTAGTCAGGGTCAAAATACGGTACTTTGCCGTCACACCCCTGCGCTAGTCTTCGATTTGGAGTCTTAAAGAGGTTCTGACGCCCTATGAGTGGACGTTTTCTTCTACGTGATAGTGTGCCCGGGTTTTCAGCCTACGGCGACAACGAATGTCAAGCCAACGGCACACCACTCCTTGATACACACTATGGAGCTTGCTGGCTCGAAAGGTAGAGTTGGGGCTGCCTAGCGGTCGCGAGTTGTGTGTGAGAGCGAGAGTAGAACTTTCGTGGTTATGTCAGAAGGCGCAAGTCACCCCCAGGCTCACACAGAGTCTCTGGCTGCTAACCCTACACAAGGGAAAAGCGAAGATGATGATAGAGCAGAGACGACCATGAAAGTGGGGATCGCCTTCTAACTACTACACTTATATACTACTGGTGCAGAGTAAAGTAAACGTCTGTAAACGAAGGCATGTGCAGACCGTGTGGCGCATAGCCTTACATAGCCGTAGATAAAGAGATACACATAGGGGTAAACATCGACAGACCTTATCCTATGTCACACGTCACTGGTCGTGACCAACTGCCATAATGGGGATTTGAGTATATCTCGTTGTTAAGTCCATAGAAAAAGTTCGGTTTCGTAACAAGAACACTTAGTATTACTTGGACTAACAGGGCTTGTGGATCACCAACAAGTCCAGTGTTGACAAGTGTTGAATACCAAATGTATAGTTCAAGGACCTTCATACTAGGACTAAGTACATGTGTGTGAGGATGATCAGATGCAGTGTGATACTGAGATCAGCCTTGAGACAAATCAAGTAGGAGACTAGATTGTATAACCAAGCCTATCTAATACAACCATGTAGATGAGAATATAGCTAATGAGATCACATGTAGCTATAATGGTGTCTGTAGGTAAGTGTCCAGTAAGAACATTCTGGAAACAATCATAGTCAACACTATGAAACAGTGAGTGTGGGTTATGGATCATATGAAGTGATGTATCTGTATATGTACAAGAGCCATTTGTAACACTAGCTCTTCTTCAAGTTGAATGTCCACATTCAACAACCTTATAAGTAAAAGTGCTATTGAGCACTGTAATATGTCATGTAATCAGTTTCCAGACCTACATGGCTTTCTTCTCCATTTATCCATTGGCTGAGCTAAGACCAGCTGGATGCCCAATTCCATTAGGGGCTTACACAGGACTTTACATCTTTGATTTTGAATGCAGGACAGTGCAGACTGTGTACCAGTAGGATTTTGAACAAAGCTTTGGCAATTAGTTTCCACACTGGACTAGGGACTCCATCCCATTTTTGTCAAACAGTGGTACTTATCCTCAGGGTCATGTAAAGGCTTGTCATAAGTGCATCTTCCAGGTGGGGTTGCCTAGAAGTTTCCAAAGTCCACCACTAGTACCTTGTAGCAGTGAATGAGGTCAGTGATTAGCTGGTGGTAGGGTTGTAGGAGCTGCACTTGGATGTAACTTTCCATGGTTACTAAGTTCATTGATAGCAGTAGCAACTGCTTGAGCCTGTGGATCACCAAATGCAAATCGTGGTTGGCAGTTGTAGGGTTGTGGGAATACAGTTTCACAACCTGCTGTCTGCTGCTGTGCAAGTTGTCAGATCTTTTCCACATGGAACTTGATGTCAGTGGAGTAGTCAAGAGCATTCTTGATAAACTGTACTGCTCAGAGACAGTTGGGGGAGACATAAAGTGGAAGGTGCCAGGTTGGGTGCATAAGAAACTGCTTGGTGTTTCTTTCTATATGAGAGACTGTGATCAAATGTCAGCATACTTCCTCTATGGCTGGGATTATGTAGTGCTCAATGTTGGTGCAGATGAGGCAGTGTAATAAGTCCACTGTTAGCTGTAGTAGGTTGGGTCCATCTGCTGTTTCAATAGGCCAGATCATGGTGCTGATGTTGGTGATGGTCTTGAGGAGGTTTACTGCATTGAAATTCCAGTTTGCAGTAGCAAGGGCTATTAAGGCTGCACATAGTTCGTGTTGGAGAATAAGGAACCAGGTCTGAATGATCTGCTCCTGGGTTTCATTATTTATGGGGATTCGACCATAGGATACAGTCACCTGGATTCAGTCTTGGATGTCCTTGTATGTGGGATTATTGAGCCTGGTGATGGTTGAAAATGGTTGTTTATCATAGAACCCAGAAGGGTTGCGGGCATATCCAAGCCATCAATCTTCTTCTGTAATTTCTGTATGGTGGTTGCAAGGGGTGACAGGGTCCTCAGGAGGGGGAGCAGCTGTGTGTGTGGCAGTGCTTTGTTGACTAGACATGTGAGAATCTGTGTCATCACTGATTCTGATGAGCAGATGAGCAATTGTAGCTCTGTTCTGACACTCATTAACTGGTAATATTGTGTCAGCATTTCTATCTGATGTGTAGTCAGGGGGGGGGTGCAACACTGTGGTGTTTGTATGATGGTGGGGGCATCTGCATTTGTGGCATCAATGCATCTGTTGTTTTTGTTGATATAAAAGTCATTTGGGTCTTGTTCAGACACCATGGAGGGGGAGGTGGAACATCGAATGGGTAATGGGGAGTCATCAGGGGTAGGAGTGGTGAAGGCAAAGTTGGTGATGGTAAAGATGATGTTTTGTTGAGAGGTCATGAGTGAAGAAGTGGGGATGGGAGCTCTTCAGATGAGTTTCTTCCTTCTTTTATATTCTTCTAGTAGTTCATCTGCATTAGTAATGTTTTGCTCAGGTTCCCATGTATTATTAGAACTGTCAAAGTTCTTCCATTTTATCAAATATTGATAGTGGCATCCTCAGGTTGATTGGTGAGCAATTATTGCTTCTACTTCATATTCTTCTGATCCATCAATAAGGTCAGGTGGTGGTTGTGTATTATTAGGTCTGTGGATATCTGTTTCATTATATGGAGTTAATATGGTGGCATGAAACACAGGGTGAATCTTCCATTGAGTTGGTAATTTTAGTTTATACATTAGCAGTCCTAGGACATCACTGATAAGGAAGGGTCCTTCTGTTGAAAGTGGTGAAAACACACATGTGAATATGTGTACAAAGTTAGATTTGTTCATAACTCATGAACTATTGAAGATATGGACTCGTTCCCAGTGAAGAAAATGCTCAGGACACTGTAAATATATTGGACACGATATAGTGGACAGTAATACTCACACCTTATGGTGCAATTACCATATTTGGTATCAGTACATAGCTTTCCTTACATGTAGGAAGAAGTACAGTACTCCTACACTTAGATTGGTTGATACACTTGTTGGCATTGCTCAAATAGACTAAAAGTGCGAAGTCTGAGATTGTCAGCTAGTGTGGATAGTGTCCAGTTGGCCAAATAGTGAGATTCTAACACCTTCTTGTTTTGGGGTGAGTTTTCATGATTCATATGGAATACATAAGTTTCGTGAATCTAGCCAGACTTTCTGTCCTTTCTTGAAGGGTTTAGAGTGGCAGGTGACTCATTGTGTCATTTTTAGACATGCAAGTTCATGAGTAGCTAGCACTTCTTCTCTAGCTTTATTTAGCAATCTGAGGTGGTCTTCTGCTGCTGGGGTGGAGGTCTTCTCAAATGCTTTGGGAATAGCAATGGGGTTTGTTTCAGTTCTTGATGTTCCTTAGTATTATGTGCAAATTCTGCTATTGGTAGGAGTCTATTCCAGGAATGGGGTTTGTATGCACAGAATATTTGGAGGTATATCTCTAGTTCCTGATTGAGGCATTCTGTTTGTCCATCTGTTTGTGGATGAAATGTGGTGCTCATTTTGTGCTTAATCTGTAATCCATTCATTATCTCCTTGAAGACTTTAGTGGCAAATTGTGGTCCTCAGTCTGAAATCATAACATCAGGTAGTCCATGGTGTCAGAAGATGTTATTAATATATAGGTCAGTGGTTTGTAATGCCATGACTGTTTTGTGACAAGGGCTAAGAATTACTCCCTTTGTAAGTCCTTGGTCAACCATGACAAAGATAGAATCAAAGCCATCTGAAAGGGGAAGGTTGGTGATAAAATCCATTGTAATTTGCTGAAAGGGGCATGTGGCATGACTTATAATAGGTGTTAGGGGAGCAGCAGTAGGGTGGGTGTTAGGCATCATTTGCTGACAAACAGTGCATCTGTCAATAATTTTTTTAGTAAGAATGGTGAGGCTGGGCCACCAGTAAGATTGCTTTAGTAATGCAATGGTTTTGAAAAGGCTGGGGTGTCTGGTGAGGGGGGAATCATGGGTTTCCTTGATAATGTTGATGTGGAGATTATTGGTTGGTGGAACATAGGTTTTCCCTTTGTAGAATAGGGTGCTGTCCATGATAGACCAGTCGGAGATTGCTGTTCAGAGTGGCAGTGGTGTGCCATCTGCTAAACATAGTTTGATGGTGGTGACAAGGTCATCAGTTAAGGAGGTGGTGATAATGTGTTTGTGGAGATCTAAGTTGATTACACTGATGAAGTGGTCATCTGTAAATATAGTAACATCATCAGTGTTGTCATCTAAAAGGGTATGATCAGGTCATTGTGAGAGGGTATCTACTTGTTGGAGTTTTGTTCCTGGTACATGTGTGAGGGTATATTGGTACCAGGAGAGGTCATGCCACCAGTGGGCTTGCCTGGTGGTGAGTCATTGAGGTGAGTGGTAATATGTGAGGTTTTTGTGATCACATCATATGTCTATTGGGTGGGGTGCACCAAGTAAAAGATAGCACCATTCTGAAAGAGCATGGATGATGGCAAAGAATTCTCTGTTGTAAATTTGCCAGTTTTGTTCTGTCAGTGTTAAGGAGTGTGATAAGAATCCACAGGGTCATAAAATGTCATTACTGTCTTTTTGTGATAAGATGGCTCCTATTGCCCATTTGCTTGTGTCAGTTTCAAGTGTAAATGGTTTAGTGGTATTGGGCATCAGTAATACTGGAGCTGTCATAAACTTTTCTTTTAATAGGTCAAATGCTGCTTGGCATTCTATCATCCAATCCCATATTTTGTTTTTCTTTGTTAAGTCATGTAGTGGTCATGCTATGTGTGCAAATCCTGATATAAATTTTCTGTAGAAATTTCCAAATCCTAGGAATGAGTGTGTTTGTTTAACTGTGGTAGGGGAGGGCCAGTCCTTGATACCAGCAAGTTTAATTGGATCCATCTTGATCGTGTTGTGTGTTATTATCATACCAAGAAATTTGATTTCTGTTTGAGTGAATGTGCATTTCTCCATCTTGAGAAATAAATTGTTGTCCTTTAGCATCTGCAGAACATGTTTTGTTTGTTGCTCAAGTTCTTCTTGAGTCTTTGCATGGATGAGAATGTCATCCATATAGATTACTAACCATCCTTTGTTAATCATATCTCTGAAGTAGTCATCCATCATAGCTTGAAAGGTCACCAGTGAATTGTGTAATCCAAAGAACATTACAGTTGGCTCAAATAAGCCTTGGTTCATTACAAATGCTGCCTTCCATTCATTGCCTTCCTTGATACAAACATTATTATATCCCCATTGTAGATCTAGTTTAGTGAAAAACTTCAATCCCTTGAGTTTCACCATTAAATCAGATACAAGTGGTAAGGGGTATGAATTTGGTTTTGTCCATTTGTTAAGGTAGCAGTAGTCTTGGCAGGGTCATAGTACTCCCTTTTCTTTCTTTTCTACATAGAAAAAGGGTGTGGCTTGTGGTGATTTCAATGGTCAGATATATCCTTTTGCTAATTGTTCTTTAATCCAGATGTCGAGTGAGTTTTGCTTGAGTGGTGAGATATTGTAGATTTTTCCTCATTTAGGAACAAATCCTTCTTTGAGTTTGATGGCATGGTCCCACAGTCTAGTGTCGGGGAATCTTTTGCTTGCTTCTTTTTCACATACAGAAGTCCATTCCTTGTATTCTGGGGGTAGCTTCTTTTTCCTGTCTGTCATTTGGGGTTCCTCCTGTCCTGGAGTCTTACTTTGGTTGTTGGTCATCTGACTAGAATACTTGTGCACCATCTGTTGTGCTGGTGAGAACCTAAACAGGTTCAGGTCATAATCATCTTCACTATATTGCACATCTTCCCACAGGGAAGTATTATTCCAAAGTAGTTGATCCACAGGCTCAGGCTTCTTTTGTGACATAAAGAACTGTACCATGAGATCCTCATCCCATTCATGCTGTAATCCCTTTTCTAGACCCAAAAGGTGATTCCTCAGTGCAGCATGAATCTTGGTTTCATCAGAATCTGGGAATTCCACAGTCTTTGTTTTCCAGTTTATTCATGGGTTGTACTGCTCTAACCAAGGCAGTCCCAATATAAGATCCTGATCACTGAGATTGGTGATGTAAAACCAATTGGTCATTTCTTTGTTGGAATTGGTGATCACAGCAAGTCTGACATACTGATGATGACTCATTACTCCAGCTTGATGACATATCATATCTATTACGCTTACTCATGTAATGTCTATAAATACTATGGAACATTCTAGAATTACTGTCTATCATGTATATAAAGTCCCTTTTGTACTCATAGATACTTGTATGAAAAGACTTGTTGTACACTGGACTTGCTTCAGCTTGACTTCAGCTCAACTAGCTTCAATCTAATCAATCCAGGACTTCTAACATTCTTTTCCTTTGATATTGATTGGCAGTAGGCATCTTTTGGTAATTTCCCCTTCTTTATTTTCAGATCCATCTACATTTCACACTTTGATAGGCTTTATTAATGGAATGCATTTTAGTTGTGCCACTAATTTGGAGTGGATGAATCGTCCTTCTGCTCCTGAGTTGATTAGGGCCTGGATTTCAATGGGTTTGTTCATTACAATAGAAGTTGGTAGTGAAATTGTTTTATTCATAATAGATTTTACAATGATTGCTCATACTTCTATTGTTTCGTTGTTAGGATTGGTAACCATTGGGGTACATCCTGTCATCAAAAATCCTCATCTGTGTCCATTAATACTCTGATCTGTGTTACAACTATATGCGTTCTTAACACTGTTGTATGTATTTTTACTTTTTACCGATTATTCCCTCGGACTCCGACGGACTTCATTTTACTTATGACGTAGTTATGACTTCATCGATACGTCATTTCCTTCCATCACATTCCATATGACTTCATTGTTTACTTACACGCGGTCTTATTGACGTGTTCTTACAGTGACTCAAAAAAGTGATTCAATGTTTGGTACTTTTGGACTGTTTATGGAATAACAGAAAAACAAAGACAAATAAGGCTAAGTGCTAAGGGACAAAATGAAACTATTACATCAGGGCTACATATCAATA
>QFEO01012082.1:0-15778 GCA_003316615.1 Amanita pseudoporphyria | reverse complement strand
GAATATGACAAATGGATTCCGCACAGCTAAACTTCTAACTACGGCTTGTTTCTTTCGCAACACTGGTAAGAGATTTTAGCTTTTATGGCGCATAGTTTGTTCACTTTTTGCTTTTCCAGGAGCCGTATTGTGAAGACGATGATTAAATGTGTCATCTTCCAGGCGGCCTCAAGAGCTTGAGCTTGTTCCTCACGCTGCTTTGCTCGGAGGGCAGCGGCGGTGGTTGTGACGTCGACGCGTCGGGGGTGAAGGCACCTTGGCTTGAACCATCTATCCCTGCTTTCGTCCGCGTCCACCGTCGTCCGTCGTTACCGTACGCTGGCCACGCTGCAGTGCTCGAAGTGCTTTGCCACTCATATTTCTCACTGCAGAACAATAAATCTTGTGTCCATTTTACATGATGTGAAATCTGTTTGTCATATTCCACGTGTAGTATGATGGTCCAGACTTCAAATGTTGGAAGTGTTCTGCATATGGTGAAATGCAATGAAAACAATGTAAAGATTCCAATGTACATTAGTGCATGCAAAACCCTTATTGAAAATAAAAGTTTTGCTGCTTGCGAAATGCGAGGCTAAACTTAAACATTGAGCAATGTGTTTTCACCGGATTTTGCAAGCGGCAAAATCCGGCTTCCCCAGCCTTCTGAGAAATGTGGCGCGGGAAGATTAAGATAGTGCTTAGCGTATAAGCGGGTTCATCGATATCTCTCGTATCGTTTTCTAGTCTATCCACCTAGTCATGTCTATCACCAAAATCCACGCTCGCAGTGTATGTTTCTTGAGCCTCGAGGCACTGTTGTTGGCGATGACGCGTCTGCGACCTAGATCTTTGATTCTCGCGGCAACCCCACTGTAGAGGTCGACCTTTTCACTGACAAGGGTAAGTGACTCAGAGTTAGCTCAAATTTGCGTTCATCTCACATCTCCAAGGCCGCTTCCGTGCAGCCGTTCCATCAGGTGCATCCACTGGTGTACATGAGGCCGTTGAACTTCGGGACGGCGACAAAAAAGCCTACGTTGGCAAGGGTATGCACTCGGGCGCATATAACTTATGATTTAAATGATTAAAACTGTTTCAGGCGTGTCCAAGGCTGTTTCCAACGTCAACGACATTATCGCCCCTGAACTCATCAAGTCGACCTTGAAAGTTACGCAGCAGAAGGAAATTGATGATTTCCTCATTAAGCTCGACGGAACCCCGAACAAGGGTAATCTCGGTGCAAACGCAATACTTGGCGTCTCCATTGCCGTAGCTGAAGCCGCTGCCGCTGAGAAAGGAGTACCACTTTACCAACACCTCGCTGACCTTGCTGGTGTGAAGCCTCCGTTCATCCTTCCTTGCCCATCGTTCAACGTTATCAATGGTGGATCTCACGCTGGAAACAAGCTTGCCTTCCAGGAGTTCATGCTCATGCCTACCGGAGCAACTACCTTTACGGAGGCTATGAAGATTGGAACGGAGACTTACCATACCCTTAAGAAGGTCATCAGCGCAAAGTACGGAATTGATGGTAAGTCCATTAGTTGACATCATATTCGCCAAGATAATGTATGTTCTAGCCGTCAACGTCGGTGACGAGGGCGGTTTCGCCCCAAATGTTTCCGGAGCTGAAGAATCACTCGACTTGCTCGTCGAGGCTATCAAAAAGGCTGGCTACGAGGGCAAGATTAAGATTGCCCTTGATGTCGCATCCTCCGAGTTCTACAAGGAAGGTAAATATGATCTGGATTTCAAGAATCCCAACTCCGACCCTAGCAAGTGGATCTCGGGCGTTGAGCTCGCAGACTTGTACTTGGGATACATCAAGAAATACCCCATTGCCTCTATTGAGGATCCCTTCGAGCAAGACGACTGGGAGGCTTGGACCCATTTCCTCAAAGAGAGTGGCATCCAAATCGTTGGTGATGACTTGACTGTTACAAACCCGTTGCGCATCAAGACCGCCATCGAGAGGAAGGCTTGCAATGGTCTGCTTCTCAAAGTAAGTTAATAAACACTACCCATATACTCGATCAACATTATTGTCGCGTAGATTAACCAAATCGGAACCATCTCGGAGTCTATTCAAGCGTATGTCGAATTTCCCATGAGATTTACAGGGACACCAATTGATGAAATTTCTAGTGCGCAGCTCTCTCAATCCGACGGCTGGGGTGTTATGATTTCTCATCGTAGTGGTGAGACCGAAAACACGGTTATCGCTGACCTTTCGGTCGCCCTCGGAGTTGGTCAAATTAAGACTGGTGCCCCTGCTAGAAGTGAGCGTGTTGCGAAGTACAACGCTCTTCTGCGCATTGAGTAAGTCATTATGGCTAATCACTATCGGCATGTTGAATTGGGTTCCTTTAGGGAAGAGCTTGCTGGCACTGGCGCTACCTATGCTGGCGATCGTGGGTTATCTGCTGGTTCTAAACCCCCCGCCTTGTTGAAGTGAGAAAAAAAACGTTTGACACGCTGTATTCTTCCTTTTGCTAGATTTCAACTTGCAATATGTATTGTCACTAGTTGTCAAATGTACAAAATAGTATCATGGAAATCATTGGTCATGATCGTAAGGAGCTAAAATCGTGGATGTCGTTAACGATATATATTAGTTCTTACGTTGTAATTTTGTTTTTGGCTTTAGAGATTAACATATTACAGAGACCAGAACCCTCGAAGAAAGGTCAGCTAGGAGAGAAGCATTACGAAAACCAAAAGTAGCCGCAGCTTCTGTTCCCCATAATATAAGGTCTAGGCACGAAACGAGCAAGACAAGTGAATGACGAAGCATATACACCGATGATGCAAGTTGAGAGAGAAAGTGTCTCCATACACAAACGATGGGAAAAATGAACGGTGGTCAGTAGGATACATGGGGCGGATAATATCGACAGCAAGCGAGCGAGGTAACGACATGGATCGACCACAGGACGAGAGAAGCGAGCGTCCAGAAAGAAGACAGGTCGAATAAATAGGAATGAGTAATATATACAGGAATAAGAATATGGATGCGGATATGAATAATTGTGCATTATGTTATGTTGCGTTGTGTGCAGTTTTTTTGCGACCTGCAAATGAGACAAAAATGGAAAGAAGCACTAGGTGAGAAGACGAGTTGTTCAGAGTGAATGAGAGCTGCAGCCAGAGCTAGAGCCAGAGTCGGAACCCGAAACCTTAGTGAGCCAGTAACAAAAGGTCGGCATGAGCGAGCGTCGCATGATGAAGCGATATGACAACCAAGGCGATAAAAATGGAGAAATGCGCAAGAGGTCAAAGCTTACAGACAGCCAATGCTATAGAAGCGCCTGGCTGTCCTTACCGGCTTTAACAAGCGCTCTCCACTCTTCCCTCCACTGGCGCATACTCGCTCTGAGTTTTTTGTCGCCCAGCGTCTTTTCGATCCAGGACATGAGCACGTTCTCGTCCTCTGGCACAAAAAACGACGAGAGGAGAGATAGGACGGTCTCAAAGTTGGCTGATTTTGATGTAATTTGGTCTATTGAACGATGGGTTTAATCACGCAAGATGGGAAAAAGAACGCTGGTGTACGTACCCCGATAGACCCAAACAATTGCCACGGCCGTTGCAACGAACACGTCATAGCCCTCCAACAAGAATACATCCCATAGCCTTAGCTGCGTCTGAAACGGCACTGAATTCGCGAACAATGTGATGTACCATTTTGTTGCGTACGACGTGGTGGAGATCATATGTCGCTTAAATGCGGCATACACTTCGGGCATGTAGGATTCCGTGATACGTTCTTGGATGTAGATAGCCTCGAGCATGCCAGGAAAGCCGGGGCTGAAGACGCTATGGAGAGAGTAGGCGTCGTGCAACCGGACGAGGGAAGCATATACTCGCTCGGGCTCAAAGTAATTGAGCAAGGTGGCGGCAATGGGGCCCATACCTTGGACATACCCACATACAGAGCAGCGGAGCGAGAACGAGTGGAGGACGTGGAAGAGTGATCGTTGTCCAGCTCCGTATCTCGTTTTGAACATGACATGTCCACTGATCGTCCTCGGGACGTCCAGGTCAATTTGAACATCATATGTCGACGGCTTGTCCAAAGCTTCCCTGTAATCTCTGGCAAGGCTCGCCGTTTGCTGTGGACTAGCCGAAGCAAATTGAGATATGAATAGATCCCATACGGCGCTGCGCCAGCAGTCCGGGATGCCCTTGTATGTTCGTTTGCGGAGTTTCGGCTCTTTTGATGAGCGTATGCGCCAGATTTGAGTGTTTCCGCCTACGTCGCGGATTTCGGGCCTAAGCATCCGGGTCCATTTGGCAATTCGGGATGCCTCGCGGGTGGGTTGGGGTGATGGGGGGAGGGCAGTGAGGATTCTGAGCCTGGAATTAAAGCTTTTGCTTTGGGTACGTGAGAGCTTCTTGAGGAGAGGTGAAGAGTTCAGCAGGACCAGCCGGTCGTGCGATGGTAGGGAGAAGAATCCGTACCTGTATGCGTGTCAATATCTTATTCCGTGCCGTAACTGATGACAAGTGTCAGCGTGTTCAGACACTCACCGATCCACATTGGCGAGTGTCTGTAGTTCACGAGGATCCAGCTCGCCCTTTTTTTCGTTTCCATCTCCAAGTGCGTCTTCTGCACTTCGGTGGCCTACTTGCGTCGCATTTAAGCGTGCCCGCGTGCGCTCAATGCCTTCTTCATACCCATCCCCCTTGACTCCTGATAGCTCGAGCTGCGCATACGTACTCCGTACGTGGAATGCATCCATATCTTCACCTTCTGAGGGGACCAGGGAGGTTTTACTTGGAGGTGGAGGTTCTTGGATAGCTAGTAGTTGCGGTGACTGTGATGGAACATGGGACAATGGGCTGCGGGAAGGGGGATCGTAAGCTCCATGTAAGGGGGGATGTTGATGGGAGATATAAGAGGCAGGGGTGGATGCTCTTGAGGGGGGAAGCGGGGGTAAATCGCGGATAGAGAGAGGGGAACGGTTCCTGCGAGTCAGGTGCTCGTATTGGACGTCGGGCGAGCTCCGTGATGAACGGAGGGAGTGTTGCGACCGTCGCGGTTTTGATGGACTGTCGTGCCCGTTTCCGCTCGAGGAGGCTGACGACGCGCTCAAGTGGCCTTGGTGTTCTACCAAAATCCGGTGGTCATCGAATAGTCGTTCAGAGATGGTACGAGGGGACGAGGATGTAGCGCAGCTGGATGGTGGTCGCGGAGTTGTCAGTGAACCATGGGAGAAGCTGTTGTGACTTGTACTTGGCTCCAGTGTGTCGTGAGTGGTCCGTTTGGATGATTTGCTGTTGTGGTAGGCTAGTTCGGTTCCTGCAAAGTTGTCTGGGGCGAAGAAGGACTTGCGAGGTGAGTCAGGGGGGGACTGGTGGTCTTCTGCATACATGGAGTAGATAGAGAAGATGGCCGTCTCTGTGGACACGCGGTCCTGCTGGACTGGTGGAGGTTGGATGATGAGGACATCCATTTGGGCACAGATCAAGGGACGCTGGAGCGCTGCCTTTTAGCCTTCTACCCGGAGCGAAGTGTCTCAAGATCTCAATTACGGTAGTAAGCATGCCAACAAACACTACCCTGGCCTCCGTAGGTCATCAAATCAGTATTTTGACATCCAAGCAACGGCTGGCGTGCTAATGCAATGCGGGGTCGCCGGCCTTTGTTTGGTCGCGGTACAAATAACGATTCATCTAATCTTGCTCAAGCTCTTTCGTCTCCTGTCCTTCCGCCCTTGGTCTTGGTGCTCTGATACTCCGGTACTCCGCTCCCTGTTATTTTCTGACGCTGTCTTCAAGCAATAGCTTCAAGTGGCGTCGCCAGACGCACTTGCTCGCCACAAGCCACCGTCGCCCATTGCCTTCAAGACTTTCCTAGCCGCCCGCCCCTTCGCGCTCCATTCAGATCAGCCCTTGCCTCCCCAGAACCTCTAGACTAGTGATCCACATGACAACATTCAAGATACCCTCTCGGCTGATGGCGTCAGCCTTGACGAAGTCTATCAGTACATATCCTCTGACACATACATCTTTCACAAGATCTTGCCAGCGTCAGGTAATCACATCAAATATACCATCTGTATTTGCGACGCTTGGACGTGACCGTGTGGCCTATTCATCTTTGCCTCAATTCACTATGCCCAAACAAACAGACGATACTGACGTCGACTCCATTGTTGAACTGACCAGTCAATATAACAAATTGATTGATGGACTTTTGCAACTTGACCGCGACGAACTTACCACAGTATTGGCTCATATTTCTAATAAAGCTGGCATTACTACTACCATGTTAAGGGCGGCCAAAACTGCGCTCCCCTCTTTCTCTGTCACTAAATGGATCGAATTTGCTGACGAATTTGGCCTGCCAAAGAATCCTTTGGGACTTGAACTCGAACCTTTCAAGACTCCCAGCTATCGCCTTCCGCAGTCATTTCAAGAGGCTATGTTCAAAAATGCTTGGTGTTTCCAGGACGTCTATTGTGAGATGATTAATCACTCAAGAGAGGCGGCGAGAGTAAAAATTTTAGAACCGGTATGTCAACCAAATGGTGACTATGCGCACTTTCTTTAACAGTGATTGGTACAGTACATTGTTCCGATTCTGGCATTATTCCAAGGTCGAGTCATTGACAAACCAGAGGAGCCGATGCTGAGAACAGAATACTCGTCTGGGGGCGGGGTTGAGCATGAGGTCGGCGCCTTATTTAATGTTGTGCGTTCCGATATGGATATTTTGGCAGATCTTCATGACCTCCGGAGTCCTCTTCTTCGTTATTGAATTCAAGCTTGGGAGCCTGGATGAGAATGTTTTGGCACAAATGTTCCTTGAACTTTTATGCACGTCTTGCGATTTGCCTATTGCATATATTGAGCCAACAACCAGCTGCTGCTGAAACGAACAAGTCACTTGATTATGAGGGATTGCGCGTATATGGCCTTTTGACAGACCTCCTCCAGTTCCAATTCTATTCATATGATCCCGCCACTGACAAGTTCTGCTTTGATGAGACCACAGTTGTAAACACCAGGAGGATAGATTTACTCTCCAACATGATGGACGGTATATGTTTCTCCCAATAGCAGTCACTCAGAGTTAATTATCCCCCAGTTTCCAACAAAATCTTCAGTATTGTCCTGACAGGCTATGTGGATGGATTGCGTGCACGTGTAACAAAGAGCAAAGGCAGAGCAAACGACAATACTCCAAACCAGTGGGAAGCTGCACTTGTGTTAGCGGAGAGCTGTTGTGCCAAGTTTAGAGAGCCAACTGCTAGTCTTCCAGACATTGAAGAGAATGGAAATGAAGCGTTGGCGTTGTTAACAAAAAGGTAAGCAGCGGCCAGCCATTTCCAAGTCTTATTGTGGAATGCTCACCACACAATACTTCGACAGTGTTCGTTCCATTCCTCGTCCTCATAAATCCACCTTTACAGGAGGAGACAACGATCCCTCAACACCAGCTGAGCTCAAGGCACTGGCTAATCGCGTTGCCAAAGAAACGTACATCCGGTACTTATCCATGTGTAAATAAGTATTAAATACGCGTGTAAAGCTTTGGTCCATGCCATCCGGAGCACTCCATATATCTTCTTGTAACACTCCGTGACGGCGCCTTCGAGAGAAGCACGGGCACTGGAGAAGATGCTCGTGCTGTCGTCAGGGTGTGCGTGACGCCAAATATTGTAGATGACGTCAAACGTTGTGTCCCGTGAAAGAAAAGAAGCGAATCTCCTTCTCCAGTCTCGTGATGTCATATATCGGATTGTGCCATTGCGCAAGGTACGTAGATAGATTCTCAAATCTCTTTCTCGTTACTGCGACCAGGAACAACTTCCTGGCAGTCACAAAGGACAATCCAATAGCCGCTTCCTTTGTGGATACATTTCTCGTTTTCCTCTCCATTTCTTTCAAATAATTTTTCTTTACGTACATAAGTATCGTACGAACATATAAGACCGCGTAGCGATCTTAGGGAATTGACATGTATATGTCGTAAATAGTTTATAAAAATCTTTTCTATGCAAGGAAAAAAGAAAAAGAAAGAAAGAGCAGAAACGGGCCATGACAAAACGTGGGCAAACACAGCCCCTAGAATGGAACACTGAACAGAAAGGGGACATTTACTAAGACTGTATAAGACGCTACATAGCTAATGTGCCTTAGACATACGGGCTCTCTCTCTCCCTCACTCCTGCTGTGTGACGAACTACCTTACCCCGCGCGTATCCTCGCTTAGTTCAGCAGCACTTTACCGCCTCTTTGGGATTCGAGAGCGTTAGGACGTGGTAGAGTAAACGAGTGGCGATGGGGTAAAAACGCTTGGAGGTTTGGCAGAGGGCGAGTAGCTCGAGCGTGCAGGAGTACTTCACTATTTCATCGAGCAGTTTGGTGGGGAAAGATGGCAGACATGGCTTGCTAAACGGCTTGTGGAACTGAGGCGTGCAGAGACTCATCATGGGAGCGAGAGAGCTCGCTAGGCGGCTCATCCACGTTGGTACCCTATCTGATCCAAAGCCTGAAGCCGAGCCATGTATACTAGAGATATCTGTATCATCCCCTTTCAACTCGTCGATTTCCTTCCCGCATCCTTTCCCGATCCTCGAGCCATTTTTTGAATAGAACCTGGCGCAGTTGACGTCCCAGAGCAACGGCAATGGGGAATGGCACCGCGTTGCCAATTTGTCGATGCATCTACAGGGTGCGTGAATAGAGAAACCAAATCAGCCTCACCCGCGCACGAGATCGCAAGTACTTACCGTTATGACGTTGTTATTATATGCTTCAAACACGAAGTGGTCAGGGAACCCTTGAGACCTGGCCAGCTCTCGCACTGATATCATGCGGCGACACTATATTTTCTGTTTTGAGCGTGTCTCGGGACTCTTTAAGATATCTTACATGTGGGTGTAGGACCCTGCATTGTTTGGCAGTGGGGTCCATGTTAGTGACCGTCGTAGGGAAATAACTCTTGCCGTCAAGTCGACCATATAAGCCTTCAATCTTTTTAGCAGATAGGAGGACCATAGAGAGGGTGCGCACCAGGACGATAGTTACTTCGAGCAACCCAAGATGTTGGATTTGCGAGTTGCCATTCAAGGAGACGAGGTTCAAGACCTAAATGCACTACATTCAGATATCCTCTGAGATGTTGATAGTTCAATACATACTCCGATAATCCGCATTCGGCTCCAACGGAATTGACACAACGCTAAATGCACCGAGTTAGTTACGCAGAATATTTCAACATTAAGTATGACATACCGCTCAACCTTCGTCGGTAAAAGGCACCTCGTATACTGCTGTAAATTCATCGTCGGCCGCCGACGTGCTGCAACTTGGTATCGTGTCTTGGGCCCGTGATGATAAGCTGGCCTTCTCTCGCTAAATCCACAGTACGGCTCGTTTCCGTCGCAAACAAACGCAGGGATATTTTGTTCGCGCTCCAAAGACTCGACCCTCTGTTGCGTTGTCAGGTTCTGTGGGCATGGATGTTTCCTATTTAAATATTGAGTCAGTCGTGTGCCAGACTACGACCGTACAATCAATAACATACCAATCAAACTGAGGTAGGTCACCAATCGCATCGTCAATCGTGATGAACGGATGGAACGCGAAACCGTTTTCTGCCTTAATCGGCTGTATGGCATCTCCTTTTGGTGGTTTGATTAGCAGGCGGTTGGTTAGCGGAAAGTCGTGAGTGGGTTGTGGGAGGGGTGGTAACGGGATCCCGTCAAGCGCCGCTATTAGGAAAAATCGGATACGACTCTGCGGTGTGCCGTAGTGAGCTGCTTGCAACAGGCCGAATCGTACCTGGTATCTAGTCACTCTAATCAGCGTGATGTAAATTAAGAGAGAAGATGATAATTGTACCCCAAGTCGACTAATGCACGAACGAGAATTTTTAGTCCTCCCATGGGAATACCTCCTTTCAATCTATGTGCTGTGGCCTGCGTCGTGTTCAAAGAGTAACTCAGGAAACCTTGCACATTCTCAAAATATCCCAATTCGGGTCGATACGCATCCATGTACGACATCGCGTTAAATATTAAATTAGTTTTCAAATCGTTGGCGAGTTTGAACATGTTGAGGCTGGAATGCGATTGACTAGCGAAAAATGTGCAATGTTCTACTTTATGGACGTGATGATACGTACCAAGGAAATCCAGCCGTGATCATTTGGATGTCACCTTTCTGTGGGGGATCTGGTACTGGTGTCTTTCCGTCGTACAATTGCTTTGGAATGTCCACATGATGCCCTTCTTGCTTCTTTACGGCGTAGCGAAGCATAGTATTTGCGCATTGATTGTATACGATCGTATCAGGGGAGTTGCGTCTAGCAGCATAGATCAGCGCGGCATCGACTACAAAAAAATGCAATAACTTACATGAACGTTTTCGCCGCACTTGGAGACATCTCAATCGTGTGCGTGATTTTGAGTCCGCTGAAACCTTCCTTCATACCCAAGCTCAATGCACCAACGCCGCCAAATAGGTCGAGAACGGCCATCGGGCGGCGTTCGGAGTCGGAGAGGAATTTCCGAAGTAACTTGCGTTGCTCGAGCTTCTCCTTGCAACAAATTGTACAGACTTTAAGTTCGTCGCTATCGATTCGCTCCCTTTCTTCCCAAGAATTTACCCCCATCGACGGGAACGTATATTTGATGAAGAAATGGTCCGGAGATTCCTCGAGCCACTCTTCGAGGTCGGAAATGGCTTCAATGGGAAACACATATATGACGCAAATGAGATTTTCCACCTGAACCTTCGCCTCATCGTCGGTGAGGAATACGTGGCGCTGAGGAATGTATGAGAGATGTATAAAAAAGACCTTGCAAATACATACTTCGTCTCGTATAATATTATCGGGAAGAACGTCGTCGAGCAAACCTATTCTTCCAGCCTGCCTCACTTTGACAGCGTCTACGCCAACTTTGACAATATATCCGATATTCGCAGGTCCTTTCTCAGCTCTATACAATACAAAATCGTGAAGGTGGAAATTATGGCCTCCATATGCGACACCATTCCTGGCACCGTCCTCACGAAGCGTACGGGGCTCAACCGATTGGCTGCGGTGTTCGGATAACACGCAAACAGGGCAGTTCTCGGGTGGCTGGTGGTCCGCCACCACTCGTAAGCGATGGAGATCAACTGAAAATAGCGCGGCAGTCTCCTTATCATGGTTGAACCTGTGGGAACTAATCGATAGTGCCATCGAGATAATAAAAGATTACCATACTTGTAGAAATACTCGCTCGAATCCGCTGGGGGGTTCTCAGGTCGCTCATGAACCATGACTTTGCCGACAATCGACTGCATTGTGATATGTCCACACAAATCGTTCAGAAACAACTCTTGTGGATGTGCTAATTCCTCCAAAAATATTTGTGAACCGTGCTCCAGCCATTGGACGTGCACTTCGTGGTCCTGTGGAATTAAATATATAATGCGCGCAAACCTGAAATATATTAATGACTGGTATTGGTAAAGCAAGCACTTCTTACCAGAAAAAATCTGGTATTTTGCCTGTTCTCGGCACCTTATTATCCTCCGGCAGGTCGTTGGGTGCGATCGGAACGAGAATACAATCACCAACCTAACATCTATCGTTAGTCGTCAATTGGTTGTACAAGCGGTCTACTCACGCTATAAGTTTTTCTGTCAATGGTCACAGACCGGACGTAATCCGATCCCGGTACAAGGCGATCCTCTTTCCGCCAATCAATATCCTTCTTGCGGACACGCGCCTTCTTGATGAGTGAGCACAGTTCGCCGTACGCCTTCCGCTCTAGAGCATCGACGCGTCCCTTGTCTTTACGAGAGGGCCGAGGCCCAAGAACACACAGCTCCTCACTGACTAAGTCACGGACCAATTCCGCAATACGAGGAGTGACATGGGTCGCGTTCTGGTTTTCGGGCTTCAGAACCTCCAAATCAGGATTGCCTAGCACCGCTCGATTGCGAGGTGGCACACGGTCGTACCTCTGCGCCAAGACAGGTAATCTAGTCGGCGCACGCGGCCTAGAGCGTGATTCCGGAGGCGCTTTTCGTATAATTTGCTTTACAACCGGGACAGACTTGAGCTTCGACTGCTCAGGCATCTCGTTTATTATATTTTGAAGTTCTACCGCCTAACCAGAAACTGTTAATCCGATATTTTCCATGCCGATGTGAGGTACTACTTACAGCGTACCACATATCTTCCTCTTGACAAGTTCGACCAAAGATGTCGACCATATTTTTGTACCGTTCCATGAATGATTCATATGTGTAATGGGGCCGCTTGAGAGCAGCCGATATGACCAATTGAGCGACGTGACGAGGTGTATAAAACATTCTATACGTGGATTCATATTCCTTCGAAGGCGTCCCGAGTATATACCACCCGTATTCGGTTTCGATGTAAAACGGGCTGTCGTATTGTCAATACAAAAATCCACGAATCACCCTTTACACTTACTCATGCTCTAGTGTATAATTCACCGAATATCTCAAAATTGCACCTAGCCGAACATATACCTTACCCTCGTCCCCATCTTCCCAGTCCTCCTGTCCCACATCCTCATCAACGAAATACGCAGTGACCCACCCTGCGCCCTCAAAATGTCGGTCCACACCATCCTCCTCTTCAATTGCTGCAAGTGATACCATTTCATTTCGGTGGAGTGGATCAAAGATGGAGAAGTCCGTCAAGATACGGATCGGTTTTTGGTCCTCTTCAAGCGGATCCTCTGAGTCTTCGCCAGGAATGACCAAATTTTCCGTTTCCTCCTGTTCATCAGGCCGAGAGACATAAAACGAGACTAATAAGAGCGTTCAGAAAAATGTTTGACTTTTTTGCGGGACGGACTCTGGCTTACCTAGCGGCAACTGTCTCTGCTTATGCGGCTGTAGACAATGTTGGGTCAGTTCTGCCACGCAGAGTCAAAATTCTACGAGCGCTTACGCGTCCATTCACTTCAAGACTTTCACTTCTTCTTTTGGTGGCAGATGGACCACCCTGAGGACGCGTAGAAGCTGGAGGTTCAAGAGGCGCCTCGTCTGGGAACGATACATCGAATGCGCTGGGCCGACGTGGAGCCATTCTTCAAGCCTAGAGCAATCTTCGTTCCAAGGGGGGTGCACGCCTTTCTAATCCGGAGTGCTCGAAAGGGCTGCTGCGGGTGTCCATGATGTGAATGTTGACTATAAGTATTCCAGCATGTGACTCCGCCTTCGTAATCAGACGGGCGCTTCTCTCACCACTCGCGGCTGCAATAAGAACTAGCGGTATTTTGAAATTACAACGGAAGCTATTTACACCAGACTACAGCTTCATACATGAAATGATTGAGAATGCAGGATGTACTACAATGACGGACTTATTTACAAGGGTAACTCGAACCCGGAAAGGAGGATATGAATGACTTGAACTGTCATTGGATGTGAAGGAACACTTGGCATCATGAGAATATTACGAGCGCAAAGTAGATCACGCCTTACCATCGTCCAAATTAAACGGCAGGCATATATTCTTGTCCATGTACAGCTCCTTGGTTATAGGGGTCTTCAGTGGGTATATCAGTGGTTTGATGGAAGTCTGCAAGCGACTGCTGTGCATTTTGTCCGAAGCAAAGCGGACCAGCCTTACCTAGTATTTCCCCATACATCATCACTTTCCAGGTGTCAATAGGAAGATCAGCATCATTGAAACTCCAGTCAAACTTCTCCAATGCGACTGGTTCGTCTGTTGGATCGTGATATGGTGCAACGTATGGGTGCCCTAAGGAATCAGTGGCATCTATGCGCTTCCTTGGATCGAATACAAGCATGCGCTCAAGCAGGTCCAGTGCTAGATCCAACTTTCAATCTAAGACCAGACGAGCACGTGAAAACACCACACCATCTGGGTCTGAAGTGCGCAGTTTCTGACTGAATGGTACACGATCACGCTTCGGAAGGCTGCGCACAAATCGCAGAGTCTAAGTAAAGTGGAACAATAGCCATCAGGACAAATGTTGCAGCAACGGGAAGATGCGATGGCCCACATTTTCGCTGCAGATAGTTTCGATGACGTCATCAGGCGGTGTGCCCAGTAGCTCAGTGATAATAGAAAACTGATTTACGTCTAGCAAGACGAGCACATAAGCGATATACGACAACGAAGGAGCGCATAGACCTACGGTCCTTCCCCGGAAATAATGGCTTTCCCTCCAGCATCTCTGCGAAAATGCATCCCGTGCTCCAAATATCGACAGCGACATCGTACTTCTGCCAAGTGAGCATAATTTCCGGGGCACGATAATACCGTGTTGACACATATCCCGTCATTTGTGGATCTTGGATCCGCGCTAAACCGAAATCACAAATCTATTGGTCTGGTAAACAACCGCATCACCGGAGTTAGAACAAATCACACTTTTAGGTCACAATTCTCGTTCACAAGAATGTTGCTCGGTTTCTATTGTAGCGTTGGTATAGAGGTAAATATATTGAAACCGTGCGCACCAAATCCCGATGAACGACGCCCGCGGAATGTACATACTTGAGGCCACGCTGTACCGATCATACGTTTGAATAGAAGGCCAGTGAATGACTCGGTAGCATTAACACTCACGAGAATCTGATAAAGGAAGTACTGAATGAACTGTTTCTCCAACGGTCTCGATGTCAGAAGGCGATGTAAATCCGTGCCAAGAAGCTCCGTGACAAAATACCTGTTAAACAGTCGCAATCAGAATGCATCGGCTTAGCGGCGATGTCACAGACAAATCTTCTAGAGGTGCTATGAATACATCTTTGAGACCAATAATCTAAACGCCCGCATATATGTCAAGAAAATGTGTCAGTGGTGATATAGACACACGTTTTCGTGTTGTATATGTTTTAGCAGCTTCAACTCGCGATACGTTCGTTTACTCAAGACAGGCGTGCTGAACGGCTTCATGATTTTCTTGATCGCAACAGCCTGTCCCGTTAGCTGATCCTTTGCCGAGCTGCGTGAAGAGGAACATGAAGCTAATGATGTGACCGGCGACAGTTGGGTGAACAGACCACACAAGCCCGAAAGCCCCTGGAGACAATTCATAAACGCCGCATTACTCGGAAACAACGCCAAGGAGGCTCACCCATTCCAACAGGCTGGAGGTCGACATAGCGCGTCGTGACCTAGCGGGTCGATGACATCAGTTGTGATTCGCAGTGATAGGCAAAGCAGTGTGACCTCGAAGGACGTTCCAAATATGCTGAGCTTCACAAAGGACATTGGATCCAGTTCGAGAAAGTCGTGGGTGGAAGTACAAGGAACACGGGGTATAAAGCTACAAAAGCTCCTATCTAGATCGTCGCGTTTTCTCATCGTGCTTACGTATGACGTAGTGACGACTCCTTCCATGCTAACCATCAGAACTGCCCGGTCGTTGGTACGATTTCCCTCGTATGTCATGTCGTCATCCGCTCACACGTCTCCCAGGCCTTCAGTGCGCGTAGATACTCCTCTAATGCTCCCAAGCAATCAAGCCATTGGCCTTTCTATCTATCCGGTGTAGGCGTAGCTGGCCTTGGTGCTTATTGGTATCTTGAATCCAAGTCAAAGCATTCAGGAACAAAGCAAGAAAAGAGTCCTTTTGACTCTGAAAAATTCGTCGACTTCACCCTGAAGCGGGTCGTCCCGTATAACCACAACACTTCCAAGTACGTCTTAGTTAGTTTGATTGATTCCGCCTCGTTAATGCACGTGCAGGTTCGTATTCGAACTTCCGGACAAGCAAGGGTCCCTCTTGCCTGTTGCCTCGTGCATAGTGGTCCGGTCTTCTGACCCCGAAACGCTGAA
>QFEO01012062.1:0-16268 GCA_003316615.1 Amanita pseudoporphyria | reverse complement strand
GTAGCACATCTGGAGTGAGGAGATGATTTAAGGCTGATTTTAGATCGCTTGGCGTGAAATACTCAGGTGTTTGGACAAGTCTGTTGAGAAGTGGCTGAAAGGTAGTCAATGTATAGGTATCGCTATGGCCCATGATCAGTGCTAAGCGGTCGGTAAGGGGTGCATGGCGGACCTGCGACCCTCAACTTGAAACGCACAATATTGACAACATAATCTATGCGACTAGTAAAACCAATAAAATACTTCACTCACGGTGAGATGGCCGAGCGGTCTAAGGCGCCAGACTAAGGACTAGGACATTCAGATGTCCACAGATATCTGGTCCGAAAGGGCGTGGGTTCGAATCCCACTCTCATCACACTTTTTGATCTTCTTTACCCCAGCAACCCTGAGCTTGTCGATTGACCATAATAACTCTAAATGACTAAGATAAATAGGCTTCCAAGTAAATCTATTCAAACTCTACAGTTATCCAAATTGAACACGAGGATATCTTCCGCTCCTATCCGCATAAGCTCATCCATAACGTCAGCGGCTTTGGCTTTCTCAACCATAGAGCTAACAGCGACCCAATTCTCCTCTTCAATGGGACTCACAGTTGGCGCCCTCCTACCTGGCGTAACCTGTATCGCTGCCGCCAACTTATCCCTGGAAACATTGTACTGGCAAACAATGTATTTGCTGGCAGCTATTACTCCAGCTATACGTTTGGTGACGAGATCGATAAGAGATTGCAAGTCTGGATGCTTTGGAGTGGCAGATTTGATCAAGACGGCTTCGGTCTGCATAACGGTTGCAATAGCGTGCAATCCAGCAGCACGCATGGTCTCCCCGGATTCTGCAGTTGCGATCAATATCTTAGAGCCAGTAGACTTGGTTGTTAAACACACCAACAAGATCCACTAGCAAGAAACAGTCAGACGGAAAGTGCGGCATGGAAAACCGAAAGAACAGACACACCGATGCCATCGGCGAGTCCGAGTGAGCAGGCGGCCTCCACGCTGCCTCCAACGTACTCTATCTTAGTTCTTTGGTCCTCTGTAAGCTGTAAACGAGCGTCGATCTCTTCGAAATACTGGCCAGCAAGAACTTCGAAGCTCGTAACTACGCGCTTTCCAGCCAGGTCTTCGACTGTTTTTATGGGAGAGTTCTCCAGTACTTGAACTTGCAGAGCACATTTGCCGAAGCCAAGGCGAAGCTCTTCAACCACAAAGTCCTGCATCTTTGATTCTAATACCACGTCATGCCCTGTAATTCCTAAGTCAACATTGCCCTTGCCCACAAACGAAGGAATGTCGGCTGCCGGAAGGAAGACCCTTTCACACGATTAGCCATGGCTAAAATGCTAGTAAATAGGGCACCTTACAGTGTGATCTTATGATTCACCGCCAGACAAACATCAAGACGGTCCGGACGTCTGAATTGGATATCAGCACCTGCACAAGAGTTAACCTTGGCTAAGCATATTATCGTAAAACGTGCCCGCCAGCAAGTTCAAACACTTCTCATGGAGTCTTCCTGTTTTATTTGAGTATGACGGCTAGATCTTCACATCCTTATCCATACCTTTTTTAGGAAGAGCGAAGAGCAAACGACCGTCCAGGGCATCGGTGACTTTTCAGAGATGTCAGGGCCACTTCATAGACAACGGACATGCATACTCATCGGAGGGAGATGGCGGATGTAGAGATAAGATATACTGTAGCACGTTCATCGCTTCGGATTTCAAAAAATCTGAAATCATGGTGGCTATACATCATTCCACGCAAAACTCCGATTTGAGTACTGTCTTTCCTCTTTTCCGCCGCTTGGCTTTCTGCAATGCAAAGCTTTGAAAGCCCACACAAAATACATGGGAACTTTTGCCTCGAGCTCAGCTGCGGTCACTTGGTTTGAAAACTTCCTTAGTCTTAAACTGGTGTCAAACAAGGTTCGTCTGAACTGAACCTTGTACACTCGCCTTTGCCGCAGTTGTGGGCGCACAACTGCGCTGATGTTTCAGTACTTCTATTTGTGCACGTGTTCCACGATTTACTGCATAAAAGGGATGGAATTTGGCGTTCTCTCCAACAGCCATGTCTCGTCCTTACAGCACATCAGCCAACTCCAGGGGATCGCATTACTATCGGTCGAATGACCGGAAGCGATACGCTCCCCGAGGGCGAGTCACTGCCGAGCTTGATAGTACAACCTTGTTGGAAGGGCTAAAAGATTCGTCATTGGAGACTGTCCCTGTCCCGCCTACTGCGCCTCGTACTGACAGCCTCAACCTCACTGAAGTGAAATATCTTGGATCTTACAATTGGACCAACAAACAAACCCCAACGATCCTTGTTCCAGGTAAGTTGAAGTGTAGTATTAATGGGTCGCTTTAACATTTATCATATCTAAGGTTCGCCTTCCGAGTGGGTTGATAAAAAGTCCTTCCGTGTCAATCCGGATACTGGCACCAACATCATAGATCATAATGCCTATCACCTGAAAGAAATGCCTTTGTTACCCCTTTTTGTTGCCGTTGATGCCAATGAAGATGCAGACACGTTTGATTGGTCTGCGGTCGACATTGTCACGGACAGAAATGGCCTCCGTAGACTCCTTCGTTGGATTGCTGGGGAAAAAGCAGAGATTTTCCGTATCGACCTTCAGCTTGCGGGCAAAAAGACTGTATTGATGAGTCGCTGGGACAAGGCGGCAACCAGTGAATATGGAGGCTTCACGTTTGGAGGTAACTACTTTGATGGAACCACAAAGAAGCCTCATAAAGAAAGCTCGGCTAACCACCGCATTATTGGCTATGTATGTCTTATACTTCCCCCAGACAATGCCATGTCTAACTTATCTAAGAAATGGAATGGCTTGAACCTCGTGGTTAGATGCACGGCGGATGCCTATATCCCAAAGAACGATGTCGACGATCTCCTCGGTGCGCTCTCGTCGTTGAACGTGTCGCAGAAAAAGATAGAAACAGCGACGCTGGTAAAGGGGTCGTCATTGGAAGTCATACGCTTTGGTACGAAAGTGCCGCAGGATTCCGTGGTCGAAGTTGCAACCATTTCTCAAGCTCGAGAGAGCCAGTTGAATTGGGAGGAGAAAGGACCGCAGCTGTACCTCTCACAGATTCCACACTTCTACGTCGGCCTGCATGATCGTGGCTTTTTCACAGATGTACGAAAGCACAAGTTCGACTACAAAACATTACCCTCCCAAGTGCTGGAAAACATGAAGAAGCTCAGGCATGCGCTCAGTGCAGTTCAACGTATCGCTGTTAAAGGTGGACAACGTGGTCGTCTTAGTCTTGTCTGTGTAGATGGCGCTCTTAAGGTCTACGAAAGGGTGAGCGAGAAGAGTTGCCTTCCGGAAGAGTTTATGGAAAGGTTTGGAATTTGAGTGTCAAATCACTGTTCTCCGCAGCCGCAGTATAAATGTATGTATTCTATAGTTTCTCATGAAAGCATTGGCATCACGATGAGGTCCTGATTGAGGCTGCGCATTGATTCTCTGACGCTTCTATTCTACACGTGTAGATGAGAGCTACTGCGTATATAATGGTTTTTCTGGTGGATTCCATTGACAACCATGTCTCGTCCCTCAAATGCTTCGCACAGGCCCAGAGCAAGGTGGAACAATCAGCATGAGCGTGGTGGTGGTGCTCATGCTGGTGCTCCCCGGGAACGAGATATGACAGTCCAGCAAGATGATACTGAATTTCTCCGAGGATTAGAGCCGATACCATTAGAAACTATCCAGATTCCTAGTTCTGTCCACAGTGATGCGAACGTCACAATCTCCGAGACCAAATATCTTGGGTCCTATGATTGGACGACTAGGTCCATTCCAACCATTCTCGTACCTGGTAAGGCATCATTATCCCGCGCGATCTCAGCACGTAACTCTCCAAAGGTGAGCCTGGAAAATGGTACGACCGGAGACCCTTCCGTGTCGACCGTGACGTGGGGGTGTGCATTGTCGACCAGAATACACACCGTTTGAAAGAGGGGCCTCTTCTACCTTTGCTCGTGGCAGTCGACGCTAACGAGGACGCCGACACGTTCAAGTGGTCATCTGTTGACTACGTCACGGACAGAAATGCGCTCCGTAAAATCTTACGATGGGTAGCCGGCAGCGACACGAGGGACTTTCGCATCGATCTTCAACTTGCCGGGAGGAAAACTGTCCTAATGTGTCGCTGGGACAACAAGACCACTGAACCATTTTTGGGCTTCACCTATGGATTCAACTATTTCAATGCATGCACAAAGAGAGCGCATCCTGAAAGCAGCGGTCATCATCGAATTGTTAATTATGTATGTGGAATTTTTGTGATTGATGATGAACGTGCCTTATGAATTTCCAGAAAATGAACGGATTGAATATGGTCGTCAGATATACGGTGGATGGCTTCATACCTTCCACCAACGCGAAAACTTACGTCAGTGAAATTGCCGACTCTCTCAAGTCGTTGAGTATCTCCAAAGAAAAAGAAAAGGCAACACCAGTGAATGGCACTTCATTGTACACCATTCCGTTCGGCACAAAGGTTCCGCAAGATTCCATCGTCGAGATCGCAACTATTTCAAAGGCGAGGGAAAATCAGTTGGACTGGGACGAAAAGGCCCCGCAACTCTTTCTCTCGCAGACGCATAATTTTTACGTTGGATTGCACGATCGCGGTTTCTTCACATCGGTACGGAAGCGCAGGTTCAATCCCGATGCCTTGTCCGTAAAGGTGCGGATGAACTTGAAAAAGCTGCGACGTGCGCTTGGCATTATTCAAGAGGTTATAATCAAATACGGACAGCGCGGCCGCATCAGTCTCGTCTGCAAAGGAGGGACATTAAAGGTTTACGATAGAATCAACGAGGAGACATTTATGCCAGACGAATTTATGCTGAGGTTCGGTATTTGATTGTAAGTGATGTACTGCGTTGCAGTCGCATTATCTGACATTATGAATAAAGAATCAGTTTGCTGCAATACCGTTTGCCTGAAGAAACAAGAGTTAGATAATTTGTATAAAGTAGAATAAGGAGAATGAGGAAGGCAACGGGGTAATCCAAATGAGACGAGAATGCACACCTGAGTCCCTACTAGTCACGCGTCACACGTCACTAATCACGCATTCCATAAATGCTCTCGTATTGGGTGGTCGTGAGCACAGTGTGTCCAAAACAGACTACCTAAGGGTATCCTGTGCAAAGTGTACGTTGAATGAAATGTAAACCTGTCGCGGTGCAAAACAATCATAAGTGAAACGGATGTAAGGGTTCAAGTCCATTGGCAGGATCGAGCAACGAGTAAGGTAGTTTTAAGTTAGGGACAGGGCGCGGAAGAAGGGAAAGTTTAACCGCGACCTAATCGTGAATAACATTAAACTCGATCAACCAAAAAAGGAAGGCACAAGACACCTCATAGCCACAACGTGGATATGAGCGCAAGCAATGATAGTCTAGCAGCGCCAAATAAGCTGGTTGTCAGTCGCTGTCCAGCAGCACTGCTCCTCTGAACTAGCTCCCGCTTCGCAACAGTGGAAGCCGTCGTATTGCGTAGCGCAGAAGTGGGTAGTATATTTGGTGTTGCAGAAAGTTGGAACATCGGGGCTAGCGGCTGACCATCAAATTGGAACAGATGCAGCTTGTATCCTTGAGTAGGGTCTTGAAATATTCGCCATTGGATATAGAGTTCGGTATCGTTGTATGACTCTATGAAGTTTGAGACAGCAGCGCAGGGATCTTGAATTTGCTGGAACCCGTCCTCGCCAGTGGGAATCATAGTGATTGAGCCGTTCGACTGTAGAGTGAATTGACCATGTACCCAGTTTATGACACCGGTGATACATTGAGGGTCAGTACCTGTGATAAAAAACGATCTCGTGAGCGATTGATTTGCAAACATGCGGATAGACAATACCGTTCCCGTTGAATCTGTACCGCGCGATCTCATAATAGCCGTCTCCCGTACTGAGACATCGTGATCAGTGTCTATAGAGGGCGGGTACCAGGAAAAGTATTTAAACGCACAAGGAATACGAGACGCCTGTCGTTTTGGGGTAGCTGAACGTCCTGTTAATAGGATTCACAAAAGACTAAAACAGGTAAGTTTTGGTCATCGTCGGAGTAGGCCACTTACAGGCCCCGTCATCACTGCCTTACTACCAGAACTCCAGGTTCCTACGATGGAGGTTGCATTATGGGTTGAATCGTAGACTATGTCTTGCGCACAGACAAGGGACGCGAACAGCAGGGTGAGAAGGTTTGTGAAAATCATGCCGGGCCACTCAGAGACAGTCTAAGTGCGAATCAATGGCCGGAACAAACACAGGATGGGGAGCTACGGAAGAAACGAAAGGAAAGGCTGTCGGGGAGAAGAGTAGCACGGCGTGGCGACGACTGAGGAGCGGAGGATCAATTTGTATTTGTTTACTCCCCGCAGTACAATACCCCTAGCTACCATACCTAGTCCTTCTTCAAATCCTTGCGGATGTAGAATACCCGCGGCCCTTCGTCAGACACCGTCACCTCTTGCGCTCCCTGCACGCTCTGCACACCCTGAATTGAAGCACTCTCGCGTCCAAGCACAACATAGATCTCAAGGCCATCACCAACCTGCCAACCAAACCGCTGTCAGTTTCCACGACTTTGATAAACCTGTCTCACCTCAATATGGCGCTCGGTTGCACCCGTAAATGCGTCAACCACTAGTTTCAGCACGGACGTTAGAGGTAGATGTGACGGGAACGATTCGCCCTGCGCCGGCGTCTGATTCTTAAAGTACACCTATGATAAACTCGTGAGTTAATATTACAGGGAGGGTTTACTTGAAATGAGCCGATGGCCCGGAAAGTGTTTTAGCACGATCGCAGCCTGCGCATTTCACGGCGAATGCGAGACATTGTGGCTTGGACTAATTGAATTACTGCGTACCTGATTATCCAGAAGGGGCTGTACAAGTGATTGAGCTGCGCCTGCCGCGCGACAAGTTTCACGTTCGTACGACCCAACGGGATCGAATGAGTATACAGATCCAGTTCCTGGCAAGAAAGTCAGATTGGATAAGTGTCCGTGAAACATGCGATTTGGTATCAACTTACCATCATCCTCGATCCCACCCAGTATGTTGTACACATAGTAAGGGAAGAAACGTCGTGAATACAGCATGGTTTGGATAAGACGTGCAATTGCGCGAATAGGCATATCTTTCGCGTGAGCATGACGATACCACTTCGATCACAAAAATCCAGAATTGAGTTGCCATACCCAGACATAGGAGAGCATACACATACTTCCAACCGCTGTCGTACTTTCTTCACAAACATGTTTCCGTCTGCGGCGAAGCCATTAACAGCAAGAATCGCCTTGTCTGTCCTTTGAAAGAAATGAAAGAGGACGACCATAAGATTTAACTGATATCTAGGAACCCAATGACTCACAATCGGAAAACTTTGGGAGCATAACGCGTTTGAATGCTATATCCTTCACTCTGTCTGGTGTCTCCAGCAATAACGCTAAAATCTGCACCAGCAATGGCCAAGATAGTGCCGCCGTTCTCGGTGTATGGATTGAATTCACGGCCCTGTGGTTGCTGCTGAGCCAATGACTGTATATCGAGCATCCTGTGACGCTAAGTCTGATCTTGAGAGTGCAATGTGTGTAATGGACAAGGCAAGTTACGTCAACGAGAGAAGACTGGAGGCCGCGTAATGTATGTATGGCGTATCCGTGCGAACAATTGCATTCCAAAAATAGCACCAGTTAGGCCTACATTTGTATACCGCATCCTAAGATACATATCAGTTGGGTACATTTACTCTGACAGTGGGTGGGAGGTGGCATAGCGAGTTAGGGGGGGGAGCATCTAGGATCTTGTGGCAGGAAATGTGTTTATGCTTCGATTTATGAAATACATTCGACAACAAATCTTGTATCATTCAGACCGTATCACCGGAGAAGAGTAGAAATGTATGAATACAATGCAAAGACCTGTTCAATTTGTGTACGTATGTACTAGTTGAATATGTCAACTCCCCAGCGTTTACCCGGGTCAGCACCTCGTTGAGGTTCATGTGACGTTGCTGCTTTCTCTAATTTCTCGAACGCTGCCTGTGGAAGTGCCACAACTATTTTATTCGAAGAATCAATATAAGTCCGCCGGAAATTTGATGACTTACTCTTTAAGTTCTCTTCGATGTGAGATGGTGACACACTCTTGGGAAGGACGACAGTCTACGTGCGGTGAGGATTCTAACATTGGCCCAGATGCAAAAAGTAGCATACCCTCCGTTGGACGTGCCACGAAATGATCACTTGTGCTGGAGTAATGCCCAGCTCAGCGGCAATCTCTTTAACCTGAATTAAAGCATCCATCAATCATCCTTTCGTGTAGCGGATGACAGTAGGCCCAACCTCTGGAACTGATAATGTTTCGCGCACTCTTTCAGTACTTCCTAGGGGCGAATAAGCTTCAAGTACTATGTTATTGTCCTTTGACCACTGAAAACGTTTAAGCTAGGGTTTGGCCCGGAAGGTTAACATAATTTTTACCTTGACAAGATCTGGCTGCGGAAACCAGAAGTTGATTTCGACCTGATTAATTGCCGGTTTAATTTTGAGAGGGTTATCGGTAAGGTTGTTCAGCCTAAATTTTTCATAGCATCGTAGAACCCGCTTCAGGGACGAGTACGAACCGTCGTAAATTAAAGCTGTATAATCTTAGTTCCTTTCAGTGCGCTGACCGTAACAGGACATACTTGCTAACACCTATATTCTTTATTTTTCCCTTTTCCACAAGTTCTTCAAGCTTCTGCCAGGTTGGATACGGGTCTTCTGTGAGATCAAAGTCGACTTCTTGGTTCTTTTTGAACGCAACTGGCCTGCATACAACTCTGTTTTAACCAAGCTTGACGCCCCCAAAGTCGCCTTACCAGTGAATAAGATATAAATCAAGGTAGTCCGTGCCCAGCCTCGCAAGAGACTCATCGAGCGCAGGTTCGATGTCTTCCGGAGCATGGAAAGAGTTCCAGAGCTATACATGGATATTCGTAAGCGTCACGGGTAATTTCCATCAAATCGACATAATTCATGCCTTGGAAGTAAGCCAGACCTGGCTCCTGGGAATATTGGATTCCTTAATCGCTTGTCCAACCTCAGCTTCATTCTGTACGGAGGTCAGTCGATAATCACAACGCTATTGCAACTAATCGGTTGCATACACCGTAGATCCATGCACCGTCAATATGCCTGTAACCAGCTTTCAATGCGTTCTGTATGTTTGTTCATACATTTAAAATCCCCGACAAAGGAGGAAGATAACACGGACCTTCACCGCATCGCCAACTTGGCTTGGTTTAGACCTCCACACACCTAAGAGATGCTGTCAGAAATTTAATTGACTTGATACATGCGCCGCCTATGTCGTACCCAATCCGACAGCAGGTATTTTGTCACCAGAAGGTAGCGTGTAATGCGTGGGTAACTCGATAACCGCAGGCCGACTTGCTGAAGTATGGCAGTTCTTCAAGCTCAGACCCGAAAAGCCAGCGGGAGCGAATAGCCGTCGAAGTCCGTAGAAAGATGCGTAAGTCACAGCTGCAACAGCGACCACGCGAAATAGCGCTTCTTTGAAAGGCAGAGGAGTAGCGCGTTTTGGGGCTTGCTTGCTTAGGGGAAGAGGGGTTGACATTGGATTGGTATACTGATACACGATGTTACCTTACTAATATTGATGATCTGTGGTGGTGCTGGCACCTTCCCACCGTCAATGTATCATTGAATTATGTAATCTATTGTAGTTTCGATGGTGATATTAACAATAACTTCACTGATTTAGGAAGGAATGGGAAAGTACAAGGGCCGAGGGAGATGAAAGGGACACTTATAATCATGCTCGACGGAAAGGTCATCATGGTGGACGGCGAAGTAAGAATATATGGGCCGCGGAACGAGCGGGCTTGAGCAAAGATCACTCAAGATTATCATGTACCTGGCTTCTCTGGAATTTGTTCTAATTAGTAGCCTAGCAAAGAGGGGCAGCCAATATCGATTGCAAAAAGTCTAACAGCCTGTAATGGTCCATGCAACCCGCTTTCACTCTTCTGCTATTCTATTTCCCTCTCCCTGCTGCGGACAGAATTAGGCGACTAGCATGTCATGAAGCAAAGTTCGGAAGACTCACAATGCGAACGCTAATCGTCAATTAAAAGTACAGAATCCAGGACAGAAAATCCTGTTGCGATCCCTCCTTCGTTGCTTTCTTTCCCCTTAGTCCTCAGCAACCAACCCCCTTCTTCCTCTATCAGTGTTCCCCCAGAGTTTCCGAATAGAGCCCAACCAAAAATCCCGAGTTCGCTAATCACCTCTGTCTTGGTAGGGCCTTGACTCTCATTGTTAGCGCTCCCTGCTCGGAGAAGGTAATTGGCTGTTCCTGGTGGAGGCGTAATCAACGCCATTGCGATCCAGGCTTGCCGTTCCTCTGGATCAAGCTTGTCAAGAAACTCCGGTATGTCCTCTCTATACACATTATTTCCACCCCCTTCGAGTTGTGGTTTCAGAACCAGTGAAAGGGCATCCTCCCGGGCTCGTCGCACTCCGTACGGTTCTTTTCCAGCCACTGTTGCTTCATGATCTACCGTCAAGCCATCTTCGCCAACATCAAGGCTCCACATCTCCATGAACGTTTTCCGTAGAGCTTCGACATCATCTAATGTGCAAGTGACACCTCTTTCTGGATCGCAAAGAAAGCGCTCCAAAACTTTAGGCTGAGTGAGGACCTGCTGGACTTTTTTGCTTCCAGCTAGTTGTAAAGCAATAGTAGGACATTTAATAGCTCTGGATCGCTCCAGGAAAAAACGAACAGAATAGTGGTCAAGGGAGGCATAGTTTGAGATTGTATAACCAGTGCGATAATAGACGACCGAAATTTCCACAAACCCGGAGGGTACCAGGTCCTGAGAACAAGTTATACGGAGGCATCTTGTTGTTGGTTCGATGGTGGCACTGCTTCCCAAGTCGTCAAATGTTTGGCGAATGACTCGAATTTGATGCCTGGAATTGCAAGGTGCAGAACTGGACAAAATATAGACACGTAAGCGAAGTACCTCTCAAATAAGTTATATTCAATCTCGCTTTGGTCAAAGACGTTGCGCTCGTCGTGTTGCACAACGAACAGCACCCATGCACTATCAAGTAAGGTTATTCGGGAAGTCGTCCTCAACGGACTGAGCTAACCTTTGCACATTATACGCAGAGTGTGCTGCAGCCAAGCCTTCAGCGATTGTAGAAATCGTGTCATTCTCAGGAAAGACATCGGGTCCGAAATGCGGAGAAATGTTGTAGTAGTTCGTCAGTCCATAGAGGTATCTAGAAAAGCGAAATAACTTAGCAAGTCCGGGTCAAGCCATAACTAACGCACCTGTGCAGCTCGGAAATGCGTTGGGATAACGCCCCAAACGAAGATGAGATGGTATTGAACTCAACCTGTTTAAGAGAAAACTCATTCTCTGCAGGTGAATGGAGAAGATAATCTGATCTGAAAATTCCCAAATGCAAGGGCTACGCTGGTTAACGTCCTGAAATAGGAACATCAAGGGTGGTACCTGAGCTATCCCGAACTCATCTCGTAATTGTTTCCAGCCATTCCATAGTCGGCCGATAAATTCATCGACTTTACCTAAACCGTGCTCCGCTCCCAGGAGGGTATCCAGAAACTCGTCGTCCATAGCAATCTGTGCATATAGGATGTTATAAATTCTCTGCAGTCTCTTCGCTTCAAGAAACAGCTTCCTAGGGAAGGGAGAAGGTATCAGGGTGAGAGGAGCATGTATAGCCGAAGAGGGGACTGTGGGCAGCGCGTAGCCCGGAGGAAGGTACAAGAGGCCATGTGCTAGAGCATACGACGTCGCATGGATTGTCAGAGCATCCAGCTGGGACTTGGATATTGCTGGAGGCCACTCGGAGTACTTGAACGTCATGAGAATAAGTGTACACTGATTGTCCAATCAAATTATCTATCCCGATAGTACAGCTACACGAATAGACCCTGCAAACGCTCCAACAATTCACCAGCTCTCCAGCGCTGTATACATTCCAATCTCTGCTCCTTCACCGTCGCAAATCCCTCGTAACACGATGGCGGTAATAACACTCCCCCCTCCCTTATTTGCCGATATGTCACCACCATCCGGACCACCGCCTTCCCACTCTGTTCCACCATCGTCTTCAGAAAGTTGAATGCTAGATCCTCGTCGAAAGCCATGCCTTCCTCCTTCAGGTCTGGCCAGATATTAGATGCTACATGATGTACCGCTACAAGCTGCAAAAACTCCTGAGCCGTATCGTTGACGAGAGTCCGTAGATATGACCGAAGTATTTTTGTGTCATCTTCTACAGGGTAGAGGTACTCCCTGATATCGCCAGTTATTACTTGCTCGATTGGGGTCCTGATCGTTTTGACAACGTGACCAAAATCGTCCCAGAAGTGCCTTCTATAGTCCAATGCATATCTCATCGACAACGGTGGCAGCAACAAGCGGGCAAATAAGGGATGTGCGAATGATATTGCATCATACAGCGCCACGAGATCAGTGTAGTACTGAAAGAAAGGCGTCGACGATCCAAGGAAACGGGAAGCGACAGTCTCCAAGCTTTCTTTCACACCTGATTCTGCATCCTGCGACGGTTCGGCGGTGACTATGCCATAAGTGTATGGTTGCAATAAAATATCCATCAACCGCGTGACAGTAGCATCCCGGAATACTTCGATATTGGAATCGGCTTGAGGCTGCTCGTGTTCGAGCATGAAAATTTTCATACAATTGAATACAGCTTCTTCGCGGCAAATAGTGAACTCGCCCAACCCATAGTTGCTGAGGATATCGCGTGTTACCTGAGTGAACAACAACACTTCTCGAACCACCTCGACCTCAGATCCGCTCCAATTCTCAGGTAATGCTTGAAATACAGGCGAAGTTCCTGATCGTAGTAGATGATCAAGGGGCGACAAGGTCCAATCATGCCTTAGGGGCAGGCCAAATTCAGGCAGGTTGGTCACTGAAGGTAGTCTTTGGGTTGTTGCAAGAGCGATTGATGTCACAGTAAGGGGGGATGAACTGACGTAAACGTCTTTGTTCGGCCTGCATTTGTGCTTTAAGAATGGTCTAATCAGATTGAATCCCCCGCCTTCGACTACTGTCAAAGCCTCACGATAACCTTTAGACTGGAACCAGTCTACGGTCAGCGTTTTGAGTATCTCCTCGAGAATGTCCAACGCAGACTCCTCATGACCTGGTAACAGCCTCGTGATAATCGTCAGTGCCTGAGCCATCCACAAGTCCTCTGTTGTATCCGGAAGTCTCCTCGACAAACCAAGGTAGGCCAATAGCAACGCCGAGAGCGGCCGGACAAGTGCATATATAAAAGATGCGCTGCTCCTGGCTGTCAACCAAAGTGGGTGCTTTACAAGTTGCTCGCAAAGGTCTGATATCCTTGAAAACGGTAAGAAGAACGGAGGAGCGGATAGCGGATCTTCTGCCGGTGGTGTACAAGAAACCCAAAAATTGATGGCACTCGCCAAAGTATTGGCGTGCCCATTAAGGGCGTTGATGTTCTGCAGCCATTCGTCATCTAGGGGCGACGCACTCAAGACTACAAGTCGCTGTCGGAAGCCATCCAGGGCAACTTCAATTACACGTTTTTCTTTACCACGCGCGAAACCTTCCCTGACACGCGCCGAGCAAGCCACTCTCTCCTCTTGGCCCCCCTTGATGGCATTCACTCTGCATCCCGCTAACCAGGCCGTCTCTGCCCTCCAGATCGCACCCCAAACATCGCGGTCATGTTCATGAACGTCTACCTTCTTCCTCAGATCCAAGACAACTTCATGCCAGCCAAAGCTAGTGACTTGACTCCATAGTATCCCATGTGGGGGTGCTGTTTTATGAGGGTCAACAGCGCATATCATCCAAACTGACAGTAGATCGGCCCAGACAGCACAGAGCCTCTGAGAAAAACATTTTGGCGAGTTGATAAAGCGCTCTAGCTTCATCAGTTCCGTCATTGCTGTAGAAGCAATGTGCGCATAAAACCCATACGATGCTAAAGTCGCATAGAAGCGAAGAGTGCTTGTTAGCAAAGATACAGCCAGTGACATTGGAAATGGAGAATCCTCGGGAAGAAGTGTGACAAAGCGAAGTAAGGTATCACCATGCTCAACGAGTGTTTCTGCATTTGAACGACTTGCGAGAGCCAGGGTGATCAACAGCTCAACTGCGGCAGGTTCTGGATGGGAGGAGGGATCGGGAGGAGGAATAGGAGTGGCCAGGTGGGTTTTAACCAGACCGGGAATGAGCTTTGGTATTGTCATGATATTTGAAGCGATCTCATTACTCCGTAGTGCTAGCCGATGGAGAATAGCAAGGAGTTGAACCAATGACTCAGGCGTAGCGTCGCCTTGAGCGTAGATAGTAGCAACCTGTTGCAAGAAGTAATCAAGCGGAAGCGAACTGATTGCGACGTCTGATTCGCTCTGCAGTTCTACACTGTAAACGTCCAGCAGCTTCTCGTCCCATTTGACAACGCACGTCCAGGCAAGCTCTATTGCACGCGCACCAACGCTGCCGCGTATATCCATTGCCTCAAGGCCAGCAGCGAGCATTCGTTTCCTTACCTCCTCCTCTTTTCCAACTAACTCCTCGAGTCCCCTAGTCTCACCTCCTTTCATAGAGGCTATCTTCCTTGCAACCCGTGCCAAGACACCCAGCATGGTGGCTCTTTGAGAAGGGACACTAGAACGGGAAAGCAAGAACATGTCATCCAGGGTGTATCCGGCATGATAACCCTCTGCATGATGATGCAAACCGAGGTGTGTCGGTAAAGTTGATGATACTTCCAATGGAATGGGGTTTCCAGACAGGTCAAATCGTAGTGCCGGTGACGATTCTTGTTCTGCTTCTGACGGTGACTTTAGCCAAGCGATATTGGGATCATCAATAGGGGCATCTGGGAAGTAATGCTGACGAATGAACTCTGCTGTGCCCTCTGAAGCCGCATGAGGTTCGTTTAGTTGACTTGCCGTAGACTTCTTTGACGATTCAACAGCATAACGCCCAAGAGATACAACAGAATCGTCATTGTCAGGCGGCGGCGGTAGTGCAATAGGCTTTCTGCGTGGGGATGGAGGCGCAGACTGATATACATGCACATCCTGTGGCTGCACTTCGGCAAACCGAACGCGGCTGGGTGGGCGACTTATGTTCTGGACTGGCGGAGCGGATGCGCCTGGGTGCAATGTCAGCTAAAATTTGAGAATTGGGCAAGGACAAGCGCCCCAGATAGCTCGGGCAGGATGCCACGTATGGTAACACAGTAGTGGCAAGTGAGTATGGCGTACCTCTCTCAACGGAGGTTAGTCCAGATGTAGGTGTCGCTTCACTCTCGAGTGCAATGCCCGCAGCCGCTCTTTCCCTTGCTTCCTTTGCATGCTTCAAGATGCTACCGATTTCAGGGCCAAAACGTTCAAATATCCGCCTCTTCTCTTCTTCCCTTTCTTCATCGGTCATTCCTTCTACCGTACGTTGATTCTCTTCGCTTATTTGATCTCTCCAATCGCCTGGACTTGTTACTGGTGCAGAGTTGGTAGTGTGGGCAGGCTTATTAACAGCAGATGTTACGCTTGGAAGATCTCGAGGATGTGCTGTTCCATGACTGCGTAGCGTCTCTCTATGGCGAGCGAAAGCGCTTTTAGAACGGTGGTGGACAGCAGGAAATCCTAAGTGACTAGACGCTGAAGTTTTTGGAGGGTTACTCGGGGCAGGCGTTTTCCTCTCCACCACAGATCCTATTAGTCCTCTTCCGGACATAAAGCCTTTCGCTAGATATCACAAAGACGATCTGAGTGTTGAACGTTGAATGGGCGAAATGATAACTTCGTCATGATATGACTCCAGTCCTTTTGATATGTTTACGTAATTACATCGCAAATGCACCGCAAGAACTTACGAACAAAAATATCTATGCATACGCGTAATGACTGTAGATGCAAAGAATGGGTGTCTAAAGGTGACCTTCGAACGTTGTGCATCGGGTACGTTCAGTCTGAACCAAAGGAAAAAGTAAAATAGTCGCGGCGCCCGACCAGAAGTTCGGCGAAATAGATTCTTGCTGAATCGTATCTTTAACGACGTCCTCTTTCTTAGATTTGAAGATATGACATTGAAAAATGCGACGATAGCAAGGATTGCTCAGGTAATGATTACATGTAGTATGACGAAGCCCCTTCTA
>QFEO01012026.1:0-14556 GCA_003316615.1 Amanita pseudoporphyria | reverse complement strand
ATTACAAAACTGGCACCCGCATTGCAACGTACACAGCCACGTTACCAGGCGCGGGATGTTTTGTTGATGCCGTCAGTGCACGTATAGGCCTACAATAAACCTACAAACAATCTCGTTTTCAAATGCTCCCCTTCTATACTCGCGTTTATCTCTTGACATAATATTTCAAATGCGACACGAGTAGCTTGGAAACCGAGAGGTTCCGATTACGATCTGCCAAATAGTCCGGTATGAGACGGCCTCAATGAGGCAATCAATGGCATCCGTTTCGGATGATATGACCTAAAGTTCCAGCTCCGACTGTGTGTGGCTAACTGAGACATAACGCTCGGCGAATGTGAGATGTCTCATTTCTATATAGTGCAGGAGACCCTGTGTCTGAGAGCCCGCTTGCTGCGCTTTCATCGTTACCTGTCAACCTTACACTATAAGTTCAACTCACATTATGTCGGACAAATTTATTACTAGTCTCAACGAGATCGCTCGCCTGGTACCCACTCAAGTGATACCTATTGATATTATTCACTATCTCTATCCAAAAGGTTAGTATGTCTGCCATCCTGTCACATTTTCGGTGATTCTATCCCTTCGAATAGATCTGAGCCCTTTACAGTCGGAGGCTGTCAACCGCATACTTTTCTTTGTAAGTCCTTGCTGCGCATTCGATAACTTATAGATGACCTGTTTTTTCCAGATTTCCCAACAGTATTTGAGTTCCGTCGGACAACTCCAGGACAAGATCGCAGGACTCCAGGACAAGAATGCAGGACTCCAGGACAGGATCGCAGGACTTCAGGACAGGATCGCAGGACTCGAGGACAGGATCGCAGGACTCCAGGACAGGATCGCGGGGAAGGATGAAGTTATCCAGAAGTTAGATAAATCCGACGAAATCGTTGCTGCCCTCCAAGAGATACGAAGAGGTGACACTGGTCTGAAATGGGGTAAGTGAGCTTCCGCATCAGAGCATTTTAGATTCAAATGCTTTCAAGGATCTGCCACTCGAATTCAGGCTTGGAGATACCTACAACAGACCGGACGGGTCGGGGAGAGCGTATTTATCCAGGAACAGCAGCACCCGTGTAGAGGGATCCTCATGTCAAGGCTTTTGGCGTTGAAGGGGAAAATCTGGACTAAAGAGCTTGACATGTATCCAGACCTCATTGGCGTAATTGAAGGTCTTTACGATGAGACAGAAGACATTCTCGTGGTAGATAGCCATCAACACAACGATTTTCCTGCAGATGTCAGCATTGCCAGATATGATGATGCTCGCCTCCCCCACTATGTTCGGTATTTTCTGGAATTCAAGTTACCTAACGTCGAACCACGAACACCGGCATATTGTGGACAGATACTGGATTATTTCAATACTGCACATGAGAAGCAACCATATCGATCGCGTTTTATAGCAATCCTATCAAACTTTTCCTCTTCCTGGATCTACGAAGCTGAGTTTGATCAGAAAGGCCCGAAAATTGAGGAGTACTTTTGCCCGTCCCTTGTGGACGCCATCATCTTCGCCGAGACATCACCTGCCTCACAATTGCAAACAACAATTCCTCCGCTCCACAACACCCTAGACCCCAAATTTTCTATCCTTGCGTTAGGAAGACATCATTTCCTACTTTCTGTAAAAAAAAACAATCTGCTACAGGATGATACGGAACAACATCAAACTGCTCTCAGACAGTTTTCCCCAGGTCGACACCAGTATCGAGAAAATCGATTCGTGCTGAAGATTGCGCATGATAATTATTCTTTGGATAACGAGATCGCGATCCTGGAGAAGTTACGCAGCGCTGCGTGCCCACATATTCCTGAATTAGTGTGGACTCGTGGACCCACAGAGCTAGGAATCTTACCTATAGGCGAACCAATCTTTCCAGGAGAGTCAGCGGCTATATCACGCCAAGTCGTCCAGGGCATGATAAACGGCTTGAAATATTTGCATAGTCAAGGAATCATCCATCGAGACATTCGTCTGTCTAATCTAATTCTTAAACGCAAGCGGAACGATGTCGATGTGCTGATCATCGATTATGAAGCGGCTTTCGATTTAAAGCAGAATCACTCTGTTGTTGACTACTATTCTGGTGGCTATATCTGCTGGCCACGGCGACTTCTTCAGTCAAAGCAGCTATTATATCAGCCCGAACCTGCAGACGACCTCTTTGCGTGTATCCTAGTCGTTCTTCACTTATTGTTTCCACGTCGATTCGATAGGTTCAATGTAGGGAACATCGGCGATCAAACCCATGAGACTGAGAGCGTATTACAAATGTGGAGCGATATCGAGAGTTCTAAAATTTGGGGGCCGTTTTATGAGGCAGCAAAGAACGCGAACTATGATGACTTACTAGATATTTCAGAGGTATTCTGTCATGTTTAACATACTATCCCACTGTGTTTGGACGTTCTACTGTCATCACATTACTACCGACAAGTAATATATGTATCAGCGCCAAGGTTTCGCCTTAGGACTTATACATTCGAATCAACGTAGCTCACCACTCTCTTATCCTTTTGTTTTTAGCTGTATACGCATGTACACCCGGGGTTTTTGGCCATTGGCCTTCTCCGGAGGAGTTTGTTTCGCCGTCGCCCCATCGGGGCTTGCTATTTCCTCACGATATTTACGGGCAGTCTCGCCCCTCTCTGTTTAAGTAGTCGATTTACGAAATAGATTACACAGTTGCAAAAAAAAAGTAATATATGTATTTTTCAAGCTCCTAAACATTCACTGGGCGTGATCGTGCAACGGAAATGCGTAATCCCGTGTACGTATGGCCCCAGAACTCGTTTGGCAGGACCAGGTTTAGCTGTAGTTGACAATAAAGCTGCCAGCACTCTGTTGTCATTTGTCACACTGGAGAGCCGATCGTAGTTGCTTTAACAAGTTTACCATGAAAGGCTGCAAATCGTACGGTCTGCCTTGCGGATGGCGTGGCGCCTTTGGCAGGAGTGTCAGCCTATATTGACCTCGGATAAGCGATTGCACGACGTAAGAACGTTGACCAGTCATAGAATAGTAGGCGTAGGCACCAGTGGGCTCCCAGCTTCTATACTATGCGTTCAGGACCACTCGGAATTGGCAGGCACTGGTGCGGCCACCGCTTCCTGGCCAAACGAAAGTCGATGCCCACCCCGGGACGTCCATTCCCCAGAATACAAAATACTACTACTACTACTTCTCATCTCCCCCCAAATCGAGGGAAATACATAACCCCCTAGTCGTCACCACCGCCCTCGCCTCCGGCGTCACCAAAATCGTCTGCGTATCATCAATCACCATCGCCGGACCTCTCACCTCCGCTCCCACCCCCAGCCTGTCCAACAAATACACCGGAGTCTTCTCGACCCTGCCCATTCTGTCAAAGTACACGTTGTGGTACGAGTCGGCGTCGGTGGAGGGGTTGGCTACTCGGATTTGGTTTGAGGAGCGGAGGGAGGAGAGTTCGGTGAAGATGGAGGGGCCGAGGGTGTCGAATGTTTTGCCTATGCCTCGGACCTGGTTAATGGTATTATTGTGAGCGAGGAAAAAGTGGAAGGTGGATGGACGAACGAACCTTGATATCGTCCACGATGATATCCTTCGTATCTAGCAAGAACCCAAACTGGGTCTTATACTCCTTCTTAAACGCGCTCTCGAAGTCTTCTTTTCTATCTCCGTCTTCATCCTGGTGAGAAGACAGCACCATCAACGACGTATCGGTCCCCTCGAACCGCATGTTTAACATTCTCTCAATACGAACACGACTTCCTTCGAATCCCTGCCGTTTCAGCTCGACGCGGACATCCGATTCGAGTTTGTCCAAGCGGGAGAGAAGAATGGGAAGGTTTGAGGGAGTGTAGAATGTCGATGAAGGTTCTTGCAGTTCAAAGGCTCTGCGTGGGGTGTAGGCAAAGGAAAAGCGAAAGTAAAAAAGACAACTCACCGATCGGCAAGGTGAAGGCCGTAGGCAGATAAGATAGAGCTGTATCGGTGGATGATAATCGTAGTTATACCCAATATCTGAGCGATTTCACAGGCATGTTGACCACCTGCCCCACCGAACGAGGCGAGTCTGTCGTTCGTTTCAGTTCAGCTCCCCTAGCAACTGGTGTTAGGATCTTACATATGCTTAGAAGTCGCATGTCCTCTTGCCTCCGTCAGCGCACGTATAGGCCTACACATCGTTTCATTCGCGACTTTGATAAATCCATAAACAATCTCGTCCATTGTCTTTTTCAAATGCTCCCCTTCTATACTCGCGTTTATCTCTTGACTTAATGTCTCGAATGCGACACGGGTAGCTTGGACATCAAGAGGTTCCGATTCGGATTTGCCGAATATCTTGGGGAAATAGTCTGGTATGAGACGGCCTAGGAAGAGGTTCGCGTCTGTAAGAGCTAGAGGGCCACCTTTCCTGCGCATATAGTTAGACGGGTACGATTCCGAAGAAACTAGAAACGCACCGATAACACACAGGGCCGGGCTCAGCGCCCGCACTCTCAGGGCCAGCTTGCAACAGCCCATTGCGGAAGAAAAGACGGGACCCGCCGCCTGCTGCCACGGTGTTGATGTCCAACTGCGGTGACTGGATGGTCACACCTGCCGTTGTTGTCTCGTATACCACTTCATACCGACCATCGAACCTCGACACGTCCGTGGAGGTACCGCCTACGTCGAGTCTGTACAATACGTGGTCCACCTTTGTCAAGAGCAAAACAAGTGAACCAATCGGAGGTACACACCCAATAACTGGTCTTCCGTCCTCCTTATCCCAACTCGTCAATGCATATCCGACAACACCTCCCGCAGGACCACTCAAAATACTTTTCAACCCGGAAAAGTTCTTCAAATCGAGTAGTCCCCCGTCGCTGCTCATAAACTCGACCCTTGGACCATCTACATTCCCATCTTTTAGCTTATCGTCAAAGCCTTGGAAGAAACCATCCAGGTACTCTTTCAAGATGGGTGTCAGGTATGCATCAGCGGTAGATGAGACGCCTCGAGGAACCATTTTGATCATGGGGAGGAGGGCGGCTGATTCAGAGACTTGTGTGAACCCGATAGACCGAGCCAGTCGGCCTATGAGCTGTTCGTGGGTCGGGTAGGTATACGAATGGACGAGCACGATAGCTAGTGATCGATATCCTTCTGCGTAGAGACGTTCCAAATCCAACTTGACGCCGTCCAAGTCGGGCTTCTTGATCACTCTCACAGCCTCGCCTGATAGACCCTGTACGATCTCTCCAGGACCTTCCGCATCACCAACGTTATCCCATCCATTTCCTCTGTACCCACGTTTGATGCTTCCATCTTCATTGAATTGAATAGCATGTTTTTCAAAGAGAGGATCTGAAGTGTACCCTACAAGTGTGACCCGTTCGTCTACTTCGACGACGGTTGAGTAGAGAGGAGGAGGTCTGCGGATATTGAGGTCGAATATTTTGGGGCGAGATTGGTTGCCGATGAGGAGGAGATCTTTGAAGCCTTTTGTGATGAGGAGAGCGTGTTTGTGACCCTTGCGTTCTAGAAGGGCATTGGTGGCGACGGTTGTAGAGAGTCTGATGTAGTCTGGGGGAAGACATGAGTTTGGCAAAGTGGGAGGAGGACTCAGGCCCAGGAGCGAAGAGACGCACCGATTTTGTTAGTTGGAAGGACGGAGGCTCTCGGAATCTTATCTCCTGTCGCCATCTCGAGTACGCGTCTGATGCCTTCAGTCGGGGCATCCTTGTAGTTAGCGGGGTCTTGGGAGACTATCGGTCAGAGCGTTAGCATAGTATCAATCCACGAGGCCAATTCAAGTGACTTGCGTAGCTTGACAACAATCTCCTTGGTTCCGCTTGAGACTGGGTACGATCTGGATGGGGTTAGCTGATTCTGACAGTACTGGGGACTCAGGACGCACGCGAATACGTCGCAGAAAGTTCCGCCTCTGTCTGCAGAGATGCGGATGGATCTGTCTGGTACCATGGCCGTTGGAGACTAGTCTCGGATAAGTAGGCGACGCTAGCGAAGGCGCTAACTTGATCACAACTGGCACCAGCTGACCGTTCCTGGACTCTGGCGACGTCCCTGACCGACTGACAGCTGGCCTTCACCCACCCATGTCCCCATTTATGGTTGTCATTCCCAATAACCCATTATGTGGCTACCTAGGGTCATGACAGGACATATGCAGAGGCACTTGTTTCTTGTTCTTGGTGCGATGCGTTCTCTCGTTATTGGGCTCGCTCTGACAATTGTACCGCTCTTCGGGTCGGGTTCAACTTTACCCAGACGAAGGTGAGGTCGTAGCCTTCTTTACAATGGTACATACTCATCCTAGCCCAGAGCTACTGTATGCAATGGCCACGCAGAACTTTGCTCGCGTTCATACGGAAATGTGACGTTCATCGGATCTCATGATTCATATGCATGGAGTACGGATCCAGCAATTCGTGTGTACCCTTCCTGCTTGACGTCGGTCATCATACGGCAACTGATTTGGGTTTCTTTAGTCCCAAGGGATCAGGAGGTCGATATTTCGACCCAGCTCAGCCTGGGCGTTCGATTGCTACAAGCTCAGTCACATTGGTATGCACTAATTGCATTGTTACTTCATCTCAGTGCAACGCTCAGCCTTTCATACTAGGTGGGAAGGAGTGTTACATTTCTGTCATACCAGTCCGTACCCTCCACTCTCTCTTTTACATTTACCCTACATCCCGTACACCAGACTGCGTAAGCCCGGTTGCTTTTGAATTGCCACCTTTGTATGAAGACAACAATTGAACAGATCCTTTTCGACGGCGGAAGTGTCCTAAACTACCTAACAACCGTAAAGGGGTTCCTAGACCAGAACCCAAACGATGTCCTCACTCTCTTGTTCACGAATCCGGAGAGTCAACCAGTAACAACTGTATGGAAGCCCATTTTTGACCAGGCTGGCATGTCCCTCAATCCATCGTTAGCACAAGTTCATCTGTAATACGTTTCAACAGGGCTTACTCAGTACATTTATGTCCCACCGCAATTACCCATGAAATACGACGACTGGCCAACATTAGGCGACATGATCGATTCCGGAAAACGCGTCGTCATGTTCATGGATTATGGTGCCGACACGACGCAGGTTGATTTTATCCTTCCCGAGTTTGACATGGTATGTTCCCTTTGTTCCCTTTGTACATCCTCGCCCACACATTTATATGCGCCCTCCCGAGCAGATCTGGGAAACACCATATGGCGTACTAGACCCCTCCTTTCCCTGTTCCGTCAACCGCGTCTCAGGACCTCTCGCCACCACCGATCATATGTACATGATCAACCACTCCTTGAATAAAAACATCGTTGGAATTGTCGTCAGCGATCCTATAGATGCCCAAATCACGAACGGGGTTTTGTCGTACGTCCCTTCTACGACGTTTGTTTTTGACAATTATGATCCCATCTGGTGGATAGGATTTTGAACAATGCGTACGGTTGTGTTCCATTGGGAGGAAACCGGAATCCGAACTTCCTCCTCCTTGATTTTGTCGATGCAGGAGATGCATTCCGTGCCGCTGCTGTACTTAACGGTATTGCGTAAGTCTTTTCTTATCGTTGAGGAATGTGAATGGGCCATTGACATTGTATATTTTTTATCATTGCCAACTTGTTGTGTTCGTGCGTGCGTGCGCTGTGGTACAGTGAATCTCCAAACGGCTCAAGTTCTCAACCTCCACCGACATCAAATAGTGCAACAAGATCAACCATTTCAATGACCGATACCCTCGTTCAGACTTTGATACCCATTTTTGTAATCGCTTCTGTATGGCTTCAGAGTTGTGTATAGGATTTACATGTTTCACGATTTTACGATATCCAACGAGGTTTACTATTGCGAGTGCAGTATAGTTATATTAGGGACTTGCAATGGGGATGAGGACGTTAAACATAATGAGTTTGGTGCGGGAGTGATAGTCATGCAGGAAACGGGTGGGATCGTAGTACGAAGAGTTTCTAGCGCTAGGAAACGATAGCGCCCCTGGGGCAATCTAGTTTCGTTTAAAGTGACTCCACTCGGATTGAGAGAGAGGGATAAAACTAGAAGTACAGCAAGTCTGTGACACGAGCATTCTGTGAGAACCTACCAGCCTCAAGAGCCATGGAATTGTGCTGTAGACGCAGCACTCCAGAGTGAGAGCTGCGCAAGACCATGTGGTAGGATTTTTTTGGCACACGAGGAAAGCATGAGGTTGAGTTCAATAAAGTTGCTGCGATTCCAGTTGTTCGGTACAAGTGATGAGCGCTTGAGCTTGCTGTAAACTGGGGTTGCGCAGCCATAGTCATGGGGTGGTGGAAGCACAGGTTGGGTAGAGGGACGCTTCCGTTCCTACCAGTGGCGCAGTCGTATCATTACAAACTGGCTAGCATTTAAAGGCAATCTTGAGTCAAAAGCACGCATGAATGGACGGTAAGAAGGAAGGACGGAATGTGTGAAACCGCGTCATTCGAATTACTCTCGGCATCTCCCACAACCATCTTCTTCATGCCACGCAAGGACGCGACAACGGGCCAGATCTCTGCACAGGCCCAACAGGACCTTGTCTCAGAGGGAATCGAGAACTTTGAGCTCCCAAAGAGTATTGTGACGAAGATTGCCAAGTCGGCGGTACGCACATGTTGCTGCATGTCCTCGCACATATATGAGACCGGTTTGAACTGACATTGCGCCGTATCAGATACCTGAAAACGCGAAACTGCAAAAGGAAACTATTCTTTCGTTGGTGAAGGGATCAACGGTGTTTATAAATTATCTAGGTGTGTCAGGAGGTTGTAGAATTGTCGGATGCTGATAACACGTTTGCAGCGGCAACGTAAGTCATTCAAAGTTGTCGCGTCGCCATCCACGCGCCATGATGATGAGTGCTTAAACAACACACTCAGGGCACACGATGTTGCTCAATCAAAACAGCACAAGAGCATCTCCGCATCAGACGTCCTAAAAGCTCTAGAGATTATCGAGTTTGGGGATCTTGTCGAGCCATTACAAAACGAACTTTTAGGCAAGGAGATTTACTAAAACCAAAGCCACAGCCACGTTCTTACGATTCGTAGTCTACCGCGAACTCGCAAAAAATGATAAAAGCAAAAAAGGAAGTGCCAACTTGAATAACGCGCCAGCAGCTTCGGGGTCGACTGCGAGTGCACCCCCTAACGCGACAAAGAAGCCTGGCATGGCACCTGCCGGTTCTGCTTCTGCTGCGCAACAGAGTGCGCCTGCGGGCGAGATACCATTAAAAGCACGACCCAAAATTGGAAAGACTGCGGGACTCTCGGACACAATAGCAGTATCAGAATCGGGAGCGCAGCTTTCCGCAGATGATGCTGATGTGTATATGGGCGATTCGGTGTCTGCGGTCGGTGGGGCCGGGCATAGTTTAGATGAGAATTCCGAAGAAGTTGGTGCACATGTGGATCCAATAGAGGATGATGTGGAGGACCAAGGCGAGGAGTTGGTTGACACTATGCAAATTGAAGAGGAGGAGCTGCGCAGAGATGCTCTGGGTGTTGAAGAACGAGGTGGCGACTAAAACTAAATTTGAACACGGGTTCGGGCGTCCCACCCGCGTTTTTTCATTGTCGTTCGACTCGGGGATTTCGCAGCAAATGGGCATATTATGTACATATATACGTGTCAACTTGGAAACGTGTGCACTGCCTTGCGCGGGTGACTCACTCAGTATAAAAAGGGCGCGGTCTGCATGCTCGCTCCTTGTCTCAACCCGTGATTGTAAGCTTCTCGTTCCCAACCTTAAGCTTACAACCACAAGCATCTCGCAGCACATACGTGCCCTCGTTACACTATACATTGCAACTTATTCGTCCCAGTCTTCAGATTCGAGCTGAGCTCCGACGTTATCAACAACAGCCTTCTCAATCGCATTTTTCTAAAACTCCCAGATGACTGACCGAGGCAGAGGCGGAAGTAGAGGTAGAGGTGGTCCACCCCGCGGTGTTAGCCCTAGGGGAAGAGGAAGAGGAGGTGGGCCGGGTGGGAGAGGAGACAACGAACCGGAAGGGCCCTCTTTCTACCCTCCCAACGAGCGCCCAGCCCTACCTCCTCGACTCACCGACAACAGTCAGGATAAACTTGTCAAGGACTTTAAGTCAGTAAGCCCCCAAATCGAACGACCGCTCCGTCCTGGATACGGCACACTTGGCGTTCCTATCCAGCTCCGCGCGAACTTTTTTGCGGTGAAATTGCCAAAGGGTCCGTTTTACGATTACGCGGTGAGCATTGTAGATGTTACTCCTAGCGCTGGCAAGAAGGGTGGTCCAAAGGGCAAGAAAGGGAAAGGACAACCTGGTGCTGGAGGCAGCAGCAGCAGTGGCGAGCCGGGTGGTATCAAGGCTCCGATCAAGAGGCGCATTTTCCAGTTGCTGGAGGCGCATCCCAATTTCCAGAGTTACAGTTCCCATGTCGTTCACGATTACAGCCAGCGAATCGTATCTGCCAAGAAACTTCCTCAGCCTCTAAAGATCACGATTACGTTCATGGAAGAGGACGAGTCGCAGCCGAGCGAAGATGCTTCGGTGTATGAAGTGTCCGTGGACTTTCTGGATGAAGTCGATCTTAACCCGCTTAATCGGTACCGTGACCATCTCTATTCCAAAATTAGAGTTAGCGTTTGCTGACACGCATCTGCTTCGTTGATAGGTTTACAGAAGGAGACTTGCAATTCCGAAACTACGAGCTTCAGCCGACTGTGTCGGCCCTGAACCTTATCCTCCAATATCATGCCAGTCATACTGGCACACGAGTGGGAAAGAAGGAAAATAATGGGGAGAGTAAATTCTTTTTTGATACCGGCGAGTTCCGTAGGCAACTAGCTCCTGGCGTCAGAGCATGGCAAGGATTCTTCATATCAGTTAGACCCGCCTTCAAACAATTAATGGTCAATGTGTAAGTCACCCCCGCTTTTCTCCGTCCAATTTATACTTAAATTCAATGGGTAGTAACGTCTGTTATACAGCTTTTATGGAACACGGAAACTTGGCCGATGTATTGCTAAGCATGCCGGGTGGCGGGAAACGCATAGATTCTGATCTCGTCGACAGCATCAGAGTTAAAACGAAGCACTTGAAGCATAAGAAAAACCTTCACATGATCGGGTCGAAGAACGCTCGGGATACCACTTTCCACTGTACGGAATTTGGCAATCAGGAAATTTCAGTGGAGCAGTATTTCTTGCGAAGTAGGCCGATCGTTTCATGTCGACGAGTATCGTTTATGACTAACGCTTATCAGAGTATAAAATAAAGCTTCAGCACGCCCATGACTTACCGGTCGTGAGTCTGGGCGAGATAGTGAAGGATGGTCGAAAAGACCAAATATGGGTCCCTCCAGAACTCTGCGATATCGTCCGAGGTAGCCCTCGACGAGGGCGACTCACTGACGAAGAAACGAGGGAGATGATCCGGATTGCATGTCGACGTCCGGGAACCAATGCCATGAATATCGTCGAGACGGGATTACCAGCCCTCGGATTTTCGCAGCAACAAAAAGCCCCGATTCTTGCTTCGTTCAATATCGAGATAGATGCCAAGATGTGCAGCATTCCCGGACGCATTCTACCCCCACCTAGTCTCACGTACCGCCAAGGCAAAGCAAGTATGAAAGAAGGAGCTTGGAATATTCTCAACGTCAAGTTCCATCGTGGCGCGCAGATTAAGTCTTGGTGGGTGGTGCACGTGCGGGAGAGAGACACACCACCGGGAGACATCCAAAATCTTGCCCTTGATTTCAAGAACAAATGCGCTTCGAGTGGGATGGAAATACCTCAAACAAAACCACAGGTTACCTCGATTAACCTGTTTGAAGTTCAGCGCGACGATGATAGGCTTCGAACGAAAGCATTGACGCGCATATTCAATACGTTCAGTGAGGGGTTGAAGAGATTTGGCAAGCCCACTTTCGTGCTCGTATTGCTCGAGAAAGAGGATAAGCATATCTACCCTGGCATTAAGGTAACGTCGTAATTATCCCGAATCTTCATGATGCTAAAAATGCTGTGTTCTAGCGTATGGGTGATGTGCTCCTTGGGTTTCATACGGTTCATATGCTTCTCGATAAAGCATTCAGTAAAGGAGATCAATACCTGTCTAATGTCGCTTTGAAGGTAAACACGAAGCTCGGAGGTATAAATCACAAAGTAAGCGAAGCTTTTTATGCCCGTAACAACTAAAATTTAAACGTGCTGTAGCTCAACAGAGAGGCTATGGACTGGTTGACGAAAAAGAGCACAATGATGGTAGGCATTGATGTCACGCACGCTGGACCTGGAAGCAGGCTCGGCACACCTTCGATCGCCGCAGTTGTCGCGAGCATAGATGATTCATTTGTACACTTCCCGGCTAGTATCAGACTACAGAAACACGCGAAAAACAAAGAGGTAGGTCATTTTCGCTGTCGTGCCGTTCGCGTTAATATATATGCTTATTACGTTTCACAGACACTGGACGAATTACAGGGTATGATGGTGGAGAGACTGAAGACTTATGAAGCACACAACAGAAAGCTTCCTGAACGAATTTTCGTCTTTCGTGATGGTGTGTCAGAGGTTTGTACCTTGTAACATACAGTCTACGCCGCCGACTAAATGACTATAATTTCAGGGGCAGTTCAATGTTCTTCTAGTTGAAGAGCTCCCGCAGATATTGGAAGCTTTCAAGAAGGTGAAAACGGGCTACAGACCACTTCTTTCCATCGTTGTATGCGGGTATGTCCATTTTAGTTTATACTTTCCTAATAGACACTGAATACGACGTTTATAAAGGAAGCGCCATCATGCTAGGTGTGTAGTTGCTCACCCAGTCTCACATCGGAGCGTTACTGACCATTGGCAAAATTAGACCTTACGCAACCGACTCAGCGCACGCTGATAGAAATGGAAATACGAAACCAGGAACGGTTGTTGACCGGGGCATAACATCGGTGTAAGTCGTGCCTAAGAGGACATATATGGTTAGCGCTTACTGACCTTTTTTTTTCAGTTTCGACTTCGATTTCTACCTGCAAGCTCATGCCGGAATCCAGGGTACCGTCAAGATGACGCACTACACTGTTATTTATGACGAAACCCGTTTCGGGGCAGACGAGATTCAGCAGGGCGCTAACACTATCAGCTACTTGTATGGCCGAGCTACGAGATCCGTTAGCTTAATCCCTCCAGCATATTATGCGGATCTGGCCTGCGAACGCGGGCGCTGCTATTTGAACAAATTTTTAGTTGCAGATGATAAAGCGAGGACTGCCGTCCGTAGTGGCAAGTTGGACAAGGAGGTTGAAATGCAGCGTGTGTACGATGAAGCGATAAAGTATTGGGGCGAAGGGGTAAGTGTCTCTTCCCCTGGAAAAATAGGACAGTTATTGACGAGTCTGATTGCTAGCTCCATAAAGATATGATGGGCTCGATGTTCTACCTTTGAGTCCCGTGTAAATCTTAGTGTTTCCAGTTTTTAACTACACGATTATCTGTCCTATAGTTCACTGTATAATGCCATGGACACTCCAATGCCGCGTTAAACATCAAACAAAATGTCTACCGATGTTCTGTCTTGCTTTCTCATCCGCCTCCTCCACCAACCTCAGCTTCTCTCTCATAATTTCCAAGCCCTTCTCGACCATCTCAAGCGACGTAGGATCAGCCTTGCTACGGCGCATCGCATCCAAGTTCAGTTCCATAAGTCTGATGGCCTTTCCGACTTGTCCAGCGAAGCTTCCCATCAAAGACAGCGACGCGTAGGATTCAGTGAGTCGTGCCAATGAACCAAGGGTCTCTTGCATGTCCCCGTCGAGGTCCGAGATATCTTTGTCCAAATCAACCATCTTGTTTCGTTGCTCGTTAATTTTTTGTCGGGCTTCTTTGTATTTCCTTTTTGCCTCTTTATCGACGATCTCTTGAGAGTCGTCTCGTTTCACCCAAAGATCGTTACAGAGAATATGTTCTGTGTTGAGATGACCGCATGCCGGACAAGTAAAACCCTCAAAGAGGGTCGACATAAGGAACGGTATATGATAAACCGCTGAAAAAAGGGAATTAGAGTCACCCTGAACGTGACAGTTGGAGTAGCATTGGGGGTGATAGCATAAGGTATTCATCTTCGGCGTGGTAACCCGTTCCCAAACGTCCTTTGTGATTACGCTCTTGTAGTTCCGATATTGTTCCATTGTCTACAAACACATAAGCGTGATGCGAGTATATTGCAGTGTCAAACTGCCTACCAGCTTGCTACCGCTGGCCTCTCCCTTTATCTTCGTTAGCTTAGTCTTTGCATCGGCTAGTTGCGATGCGCGAGATAGCGCGTTCGCGATATTCCGCTCTATTTCTCGAGATTTTTCATACAGTGAAACGATATCTTTCGTCGGTTGCGGTTGGAGCGTATCAAGCCAATCAAATAGGAGAGCGAGCTCTTGCAAAGCTTTTCTGTGGCCCTCCTTTACGGCGCTCTCCAACTCCGCCAGGATTCTCTTATTAGACTGCCTTTGATTGCGTATCTGAACGAATTTCGTCCACATCGCCAAAGGATTATCAAGCAAA
>QFEO01012008.1:0-14448 GCA_003316615.1 Amanita pseudoporphyria | reverse complement strand
ACATACAGTAAACGTCCTGAACTCGTATAACTGTAACACCTTTGGCATTCACATCTGCTCCATTCCAAAGGAGAAACTCAGCATTCACATCTGCTCCATTTTCAAGGAGAAACTTGGCAACTTCTATGTTTTCATTGGATAATGCAGCATGCAAATCATTGCCATAATCCCCACCTTGGGTATTCACATCTATTCCATTTTCAAGGAGAAGCTTGACAACTGCTTTGTTGCCATTGCATAATGAAGCATACAAAGCATTCAAGCCATAGCCACCTGGGGCATTCACATTTGCTCCATATTCAAGGAGAAGTTTGATGACTTCTATGTTGCCCTGCTGTGATGCAGCCCACAAGGCACTGCCACCTTGAGCATTCAAATCTGCTCCATTTTCAAGGAGAAGCTTGACAACTTCTATGTTGTCATTCCATGATGCAGCCTGCAAGGCACTGTCACCTTGAGCATTCACATCTGCTCCATTTTCAAGGAGAAGCTTGACAACTTCTATCTTGCCATTGGAAGATGCAGCCTTCAAGGCATTGCCATAATATCCACCCTGGGCATTCACATCTGCTCCATCCTTGAGGAGAGATTTCAGCAATATTATATCTCCACCATATGATACAGCACTCAAAAACTTTCCAGATTTCTGTATTTCCTGCATATCCATTACATTGCCTAATATTGGCCTGAGAGAACTGATCTGCCCACTAAATGCTGCAGCATTCAAAACATCTACATAGTCTGTGGGCTGCATATCATATGTTAGCAGTTCTTTCAATATCTGACCTAAGCCAAGATATGCAGCAAGTGAGACTGGTGAGAATACATAATGATGAATCTCTGCAGACATACAAAATAAACCTTTCCAATGTTGAAATTGTTTCAATTGAAACAATGCCATCACAAGGTTATGTAAATTAGTTTCATTGCTACTGAGCTTATAATGATCAACCCAATACTTTATAGAGTATGATGCATAGAACATGCCTCCAAGAACATGCCCTTGTAAAATATTTCTCACACAGCAAGATGTAATCAAAGAGTGACCAACTTCAATGTCAGGGAGTGTGATTTGGTTACATTTGAAGGATCTTTTCCTGTCAAGAAAATACTCCTTCACTGATGCATGAGCTAGTGTGACAATGCTGTTCTCCCCCTTTGTTACCAGGCTTGAACATATTTCAAGCACTTCATCTGGATGCACAAGTGCCCAGTTTTTATGGAAAGTTCTTGTAGCTGGCTCATATGTCAAGACAAATGCTAGCTCTTCAATATGCATAGGATGCATTGCCAAAGTCAACCAAAGAAAAAGTGTCTTTGCATATGGCACCATCCTCTCATCAATCCTTTGAAGGATTTGATCATATATGCCTTCCAATGTTCTGGGAAGGCATTTGAAAGCATCCATTAAAGCTTTTTCAGTGGGGCAGAATCCAAGTTCTTCTATTTGGCAGGCTACCCAGCGGAACCTACATGCTTTGTTATCTTATTGTCAATAATTTATTGGGAGGATACATACATTCCACTTGCGCCACTGATAAGTCCTTTCTTGACCTTCTCTTGAACATCAATGCTCCATCTCTTTAGTTTATATTCATTTTCAACTGCAAAGTGAATATAGGAGATAATGTCACTTTTGATCAGATCTGCAGAGAGAAATATTTCCATTGGAGCACATTCCTGAATGGTTACAAGTATCCTCTGCTCTTTTCTGCTTGTCACTAGCAGATGGCAACCAGAAATCTGCCATTCATGGATTGTCCTGATAGTGTCAAATAATTGGTCATATGCAACACATTCATCCAAAGCATCAACAACAATGTAGGCCTGTGTGAGGCATTCCAAAAGCTTAGAAATCACATCCAGGAGCTCTGAATCTGTGGGCCTATAATACTTCTCATAAAGAGTTTCCAAGAGAGTAAAATTCCTAGAGCTTGCTGTGAGAGCAATGACTAAGGAAGAAATGAATTGTTCAGGGGTCTGCTTTGCTTTATCATTGACATCAAAATAAAAGTATGCCAAACCTGCACCAGGCTGGTGATTGATAGTGGCTTTGATATCTTCAATGATGGTGGAACTGCCCTTTTTTTCAGTTTTTTTAATAGTGCATAACAACAATCCATACCAAATGACAGTTTTCCCACAGCCAGCTGTTAGATATATCAGAAAAATGCTACAGCATCTCACTTGAAAGAGCCACTCACAAATTCCATTAACCCACATGAAAGAATTAGGGTCATACTTCCAAGCCAAATATGTCTCATCATTAAGTATCCATTGCCCAGTATCTTTATGATGTTTCCATCTGGCATTGTTATGGTTGGTTGATGGGTCAGGTGCATCTAACCATTTTCTGAATTTTTCTGGAGTGAATAAGTAGGTTGGTTGTTAAGGGTTGAGCTGAATTGAATACATACCAAGAACACTTTCAGCATGGACTGTATGGTTGTTAGTATGATATGGTGTTTTATTGTACTACATACCAGCTATATTGGTTGCATTCTAGTTCATATGACCATGAATTTCTCAAAAATATTAAAATGAGTGGGGTATGCATACATAGTTATAGTTGCCATGAATCTCATTGAGTGTGCTATCACGCACATACGTGATGGAATTCCTAGACATGTAGGGGTTATTGTAACAGTACAATCAATGGTGGTGGTCGAAGATCAAGATGCGTTGATGAGTGTTACAGCTGTCGGTGTCACATTACCACGGCTCGCGAATAGCCGCCGAAACTAGACATTCTCGACTCTACGTCTGTAATCAGCATCTAACCGACATCTATAGTCTGTCTTTGTCCCTGCTGCTTCTCGCCCTCCTTTCTTCCCTCAGCATCACTCCTCGGTGTCCGCGTCCCACTCACGGGCGGCTTCGGCTTGTCATGATCGGTGTAGCACAATATCATCCCTCTTCTTCATAATTTCCCCAGTAGTCGAGACCGGAACCGCATCTTCGAGCCACCTGACACGCGACCTGGTCCTCGAGCCATTTCTGCACCGTGGCCACTTTTTAAACCACACTCTGCTTGTCTTTGTCGTTGATGTAAGGTACTGGTCGTCTGTGAAAGTCGCTTGGGACATGTAGGTGTTGATCATTTCGCGTAGGGCTACGATGGATTTCGGTCGTCCGTCAGATTCGCGGTGGTGGATGGTGATGGGGAGACGCAGGCTGATTTGGTAGCGCCTTCGCCTTCTAGCCAGTCTTCGGCCTCGGCAAGGGCCGTCAATAGCTTTTCAGGAAGCGTATTAGTCTTCGAGTTTGCCATGCATGTCGTAGACGTATTCTTCCAGTGGGTTCTTGCGGTCCTGTGGTGTGTGCCTTGGTCAATATATAAAAATAAATGAAAGGAAGACCAAGACGCACCTCGGTATCCTGTACAGTTATCAGCTATATGCCTCCCGTTCTCTATACGCTTCCAAGGTGGGTTTATCCAATCATTTGTAAACACAGCTTCGAATACGATATCCTTCTTGACCATTTTTTTCTTCTTGGGTAGCTGCTGCTGGGCCAGTGGAAGTGTAGCGCTCGCCGCACTCCCACCCCCAGCGGGCGCAGGTTGATCAATGTTCAGTGGCGCCTGAGCTTGCGGTTGTGCCTCCTCTATCTCAAGCGATAGCACACCAAGCGCGTTTAACCTCGTCTTGACCTCGACGATCCGTCCGGATCGGACTCGATGGACAGCCGCTGGACTTTGACGGGTAGTGAGTGATATCGTGGATGTGGAATTTGCGCACACGGAAAATGGGGGAGATCATTGCGCGGGAGAATGTGGCGCCGTGAGTGATGGCTTCGTCTTGGTTAAGTGTGAAGGGCGGAAACACGGGGTGCTTCCTCCAACAAGCACGACCGAATCAATCTGGTCGAGGGTGAGGCTTGGGTCAACGATGGTGCGTGTGATGACGGGCTCGATCCCGACAAGGACTTCGGAGATGAAGTTGGTCAGGAGCTGGCGTTGATATCGTTCATAATAGGTTCACGTAGAGCGGGGCCTTAGTGTTGGCTGAAAAGACTTCTTCGAGTTTTTACAACCTGCGGCGAGACGAAGGTAGATTTGAGGTTGGACATGACGTCGATTTTGTATTTAGGTTTGAACTCTTTTGCAAAGTGTTTGAGACCATAGTCGATGTCTCTTCCTCCAAGGTTGCGATTATGCGCGGTGGATTTGACGTCGAGACGGCCTTTGGATAAGCCAACGACGGAGACGGCATGAAAGTGTCCGACATCAACGAAGGCAACATGGCGTGGGTTCTCCGGCTCTGGCAAATTGGACTTGGTAATCCTTTGCCCGAGTGCGATGGCTGTCGAGTCGTTGATAAGCCGCAGATAATTGAGACTGCGATAGAAATAGCATCGAGGCTGGAAATCAGTGTACCAGCCTGGGATGGCAATGATGACATCGGTGACGCCAGTCTGAGTTCCTTGCTAACGACGTTGCGGATCTTGCCAAAATACATGGCGTCGAACTGTGAGGCGGAAAAGACTTGCTTTTCACCTAGGTATGTCACCTGAAGTAGAGGATCAGTGACACCAGCTGGGAGAGGGAAAGAGAAAACGCACCTCTATACCGGTGGAGCCATTGGCGTCGACGAGATGGGCGTAGATGAACTTCTTCTCAATATCGTGGATCTAGGGATCATGGACAGAGTGGCCGACAAGACGCTTAAGCGACGAGAGAGTCGTTTACGACGATGCTGATGCTGCAGTGACAGGCGACGCTGTGGAGAGAGCCAAAGTCGATGTATATAGGTCCATATAGGGTAAGGCAGCACCAAGAAATTGTTTCAGGTTCAGCCCGAAAACCTTTGGCGGGTCCCTTGGGCGCCTTGGGTGAATCATGAAATGTTCGGCGCCCAGCATTGAAAGACCAACCATGCTGAGCGCCGAGCACGTGGCCGCCAGTGGGTCGGTCGTGTTGCCGACGCTCTCAATCGATCGAATATTTCACTGATCTCGCATTTAAATTCAGGCAAGTTCTACTACCAATATCTTTATTTGTTAACTGAATTATACCCCACAGGCAGTGGGATCATTACATCACTGGTTCTTCTAGTTTGCACATGGAATTACGAACGTTCTGGATCAGCACACAATTGCCGAAGAGAGATGGAACTCGTACAGAAAGTGACATACAGTTGCGTGCAGAACTACGATGGACTTCCATGGGTTGTGCTAAGTCAGCAGCCTCCCTTCGAGACATTTGTGGATGATAACAGTAATATGATAGGGACGTTCTGGCTGAGGTGTCATTTATTGGCGATAACGCATACGGCCCGGGGAAGGCAGACGTTCCATCTAATCTAAAGCAAGGGTTACAAGACGACTGTCCCATCAATGAGTGAAGAGTTTCGAATCAAATAGGTTAATGGAATATCCACGGGGAGGACGCTACCACTTTGTGGTAATACTGAATCGATGGATTTTATCTCAGAGGGTTCACGTGGAAGATGAACTTATAACGTTCCAATCTTGTTTTGCACCGCCCTTGCACAGCTACGAACTTGTTGGGGTGTCTGTCTTTGGGCAGTCTGGATATTTGGAGTATTTCTTTCAGTACCCGGAACAGGAATATATTTACCCGCACCTGGGCCTGGGCATGTGCCTACCGTTGGCATTGGTGTTGAAATGTACCAGGACCGAAACCAGTCAAGCGTTTTTCAAGACCAAGACTCGGGTCGATTGGGTAAGCAGCTGGAACCAGGACAGAACATGGAAAGTGGATGGCAGGGCCAGAATATCAACCAGGTGGCCGAGATTTGGCAGATGATGGATATGGATGGTATGGGAATCTGGATTCCTCACGAAGAGTTCGAGTGAGTTTTTCAGATTTGTATCTTTGTTCTTGTGACATATTGCTAATATGGGTGGAAATGTTATTTTATGAATGTAGATCAGGGAGCGAATGGACATGCGTCGTGGAAGTTGCCATTCGTACGAGTGGGGCCACTTTGTAGGATATGTGCCCTGTATTACTATTTGCATCGTAATTATGTCACTACCACCACCGCTTTGTCCTTAATTCGTAACTCCTGCCTCTGACCATGACTCGAATAACCAGCTTTGGGATCAAACGAACATACGTAGAAGCCGGGTTTACGGCTGACAAAGAGAGGGAAGAGAAAGGTGGAGCGGATGAAATACATTCCCAGGAGCCGACAAGGAAGAGAAAACGGAATCGAGTGAGAAAGCCCAAGGGGGAAGATGATCGGAGCGATAATCAAAACGCGAAGAACGATAGTACTTCTCTTAATCAAAAATTCAATTCAGACAAGCCCAAGAACTGGAACAGGCGGGATAAAAAGATCCACCGCCAACTATCCTCCGAACAGCGCCGGCTAAATCGTATTCAAGAACGGAAATCGTCCACGACGTGCTTCGTATGCCGCGAAAAAGGGCATACGGCGAGAGAGTGTCGGACGGGGATGAAAGCTAAGATGGAGGGCGAGGCCAAGGGCGAGGCGGGGAGGAGTGTGGTTGGGATGTGTTATCGGTGCGTCTTTGCTCTCTCTCACCTCCACCCTATGCTTTATCCTTGTACAATCACGGACCGCAAATGGGCTAATCGGACAATGCGTTGGCAGGTGCGGCTCACGTCGTCACAACCTCTCGGGGTGTAAAAAGCCCATAGACGAGCTAAACCCGTTACCATTCGCGTCGTGCTTCGTGTGTCACAGAAAAGGTCACTTGGCCTCGACCTGTCCAGAAAACAAAGAGAAGGGGGTGTATCCAAACGGGGGGAGTTGTAAGCTATGCGGTGAGACATCACATTTAGCAAGAGATTGTGGGCTGAGGAAGCAAGGTGCGGCTTCCTTATTTCAATTTTTACACAGGTTGGGATGACATTGGATGATAGATGCGTCGAAAGCCTCCATGGTCCTCGGTACGGGTACTGGCGCCGGCGCTGATGAGGATGATTTTCATATCCTAAATCGCAGAAAGCGGGAGGTGGACAGGGAGGAGAAGAAGGAGGGAAAGAAAAAGTGGGCATTGGATGTCGAGGCTGGTGTGCACTCAGGTGTAGTTGTGGCGTCTGTAGGATCAAAACGAAAACATGTTCACTTCTAGCTGTGGTGGTATTATGCTCGGAACACTGTGGCTGCAACGATGCAGGCACACATCTATCACCAGCGGCGACAATGATATACAGCACTGCTTGGAAAAAGGATATGTGATAGGTGGCTTTGGTCATCTGGACTGTTCTGCATTTAGAGTGAGTTGCTAATGCAAGAAAGTGACTACATACTTGATGATAATAATAATTCACATTATCATTATCATTGTCATTGTTGTTGTTGCCTCCACCTTTGTTGCTGTTGTTATTGTTGTTGTCATTGAACTCATGATGGATGGTGCTCATGGGAGGGAGTTGATGGTGACATTGTCCATCATTGATAAACTTCTGGGTACAGAGTAGACAATGGTTATTGAACATGTGACATGGCAAGGCATGATGACAAAAACTTGTTTCAGGAAGTGCAGGAGGGACTTAGAATAATTTTTGAAAAAAAGTTTAGCTTTCCTTTTTTTTTTTTTTTTACACATAGAAAAGGTTTATTGATCTGTGAGCCGCCACAGGTGGCTCCTATCTACAATACATCACATGAATGCGAAAATTAGAATACAAACCCCCTGACAACAGAGAGAGAGCAAAAGAAAAAGATAAAAGGAAATGTTCATTGTCTTACGACCCAGACCCATCAGCGCTATTGTTTACAAGAGGAATCCTGCACGCTCCTGGAGGTACTCATCCAGGCCCACTTCTTCCATCTGTAGCCGTTCTTCTTCAGCCAATTCTTCTTCATCCTCATCATCCAGGACGTCGTCTTTAGCTTTCCTTAAAGCTACAAAAGCTCCCTGCAGCCTTAATTTGCTTAAACATTGCTGACAAAATCTATGACCCACACCCATGCAGATCCCTACCTGTGATCCAGAAGATTGATTGGTAATGGAATGATATCCAACCTAAAGTCTAAGTTTAACTATAAGTGTTAATGAAGTGAAATTAGTGTTAAATGGACAAGAGCAACTAGTTCCAAATCAATGTCTAACCATATGATCATGTGATGATCAATTACCAAGTCCAACAAGGAGAGTGGCTTGCTTTAAGTCAAATGAAAAGATAGTATTGATAGTGAATGGCAGGGGTGACCCTTGAGTATTTTGTTTGTAACCCCTACCCTTACCATTCCCTGAGTGTTGAGACTGAGTGTGGACAAATCAAGCTAATAGATTCACTATAACTGAGTACAGCTTAAGTTGACCTTAAGGTTTGCCTTGTACCACTGTTATATAAACAATGATCATCTTACTGCAAATGGAATTGTTGCTATAGCATGATAATGACATCACCACAATGTCAGTGATATGTCTGAAAGTAACATGGTATGTATGACAAGGAACAGAGTAGAAATAAAATGTACTTGTAATGATACATCAGTAAGCATGCATATTTTCAAGGAGAAGCTTGACAACTTCTGTGTTCCCATTAGATGATGCAGCCTGCAAAGCATTGCCATAAGATCCACCTTCAGCAGTCATGTCTGCTCCACTTTTAAGGAGAAGCTTGACAACTTCTATATTGCCATTCTGTGATGCAGCCTGCAAAGCATTGCCATAATATCCACCTTGGGCATTCACATCTGCTCCATTTTCTAGGAGAAACTTGACAACTTCTATATTGTCATCCCATGATGCAGCCTGCAAAGCATTGTCATAATATCCACCTTGGGCATTCACATCTGTTCCATTTTCAAGGAGAAGCTTGACAACTTCTATGTTACCCTTTCTTGATGCAGCTTGCAAAGCATTGCCATATTCTCCACCTTGAGCATTCACATCTGCTCTATTTTCAAGGAGAAGTTTGACAACTTCTATGTTGCCACTCCATGATGCAGCTTGTAGAGCATTGCCATAACATCCACCTTGGGCATTCACATCTACACCATTTTCAAGGAGAAGCTTGACAACTTCTATCTTGCCATTTGATGATGCAGCCTGCAAAGCATTGCCAAAATGTCCACCCTGGGCATTCACATCTGCTCCATTTTTGAGGAGAGATTTTAGCAATCTTATATCCCCACCATGTGATACAGCACTCAAATACTTTCCAGATTTCTGTATGTCTTGCATATCCATTACATTGCCTAATATTGGTCTGAGAGAACTGATCTGCCCACTAAATGCTGCAGCATTCAAAACATCTACATAGTCTGTAGGCTGCATGCTATGTGTTAGAAGTTCTTTCAATATCTGATCTAAGCCAAGATATGCAGCAAGTGAGACTGGTGAGGGCACATATTCATGATGGATATTTGCCAAAAAACATAATAAATAGTCCCACTTTGAAAATTGTTCAAAATGAAACAATTTCATCACCAAATTATGTAAACTGGTTTCATTGCTGCTAAGCTTGTAATGGTCAGCCCAAAACTTCACAGAATATGGTTCAAAGACTGAGCCTCCAACAAAAGGAAACTTTTCATGTAAAACATAGCTCACACAGCAATATGCAATCAAAGAATGACCAGTTCCAGTGTCAGAAAGAGTGATTTGGTCACATTTGAAGGATCTTGTCTTGTCAAGAAAATACTCCTTCACTGATGCATGAGCCAGCATGACAATGCTGTTCTCCCCCTTTGTTACCAGGCTTGAACACATTTCAAGCACTTCATCTGGATGCACAAGTGCCAAGTTATCATTGAAAGTTCCTGTAGCAGGCTCAAATGTCAAGACAAATGCCAGCTCTTCAATGTGCATAGGATGCATTGCCAAAGTTAACCAAAGCAGAAGTGTCTTTACAAATGGCACCATTCTTTCATTAATCCTTTGAAGAATTTGATCATATATGCCTTCCAATGTTCTGGGAAGGCATTTTAAAGCATCCATTAGAGCTTTCTCAGTAGGGCAAAACCTCAGTTCTTCTATTTGGCAAGCTACCCAGCAGAACCTACATGCATTGTAAACAATTTGTCAATAATTTATCAGAAGGATACATACATTCCACTAGCACCACTAATAAGTCCTTTCTTGACCTTCTCTTGAACACCAATGCTCCATCTCTTTAGTTTATATTCATTTTCAACTGCAGAGTGAATATAGGAGATAATGTCACTTTTGATTAGATCTGCAGAGAGAAGTATTTCCATTGGAGCACATTCCTGAATGGTTACAAGGATTCTTTGTTCTTTTCTGCTTGTCACAAGCAGATGGCAGCCAGAAATCTGCCATTCACGAATTATCCTGATAGTGTCAAATAGTTGGTCATATGAAACACATTCATCCAAAGCATCAACAATAATGTAGACCTGTGTGAAGAATTCCAAAAGCTCAGAAAGTACACCCAGGAGCTCTGAATCTGTGGGCCTATAATACTTCTCATAAAGAGCTTCTAGGAGAGTAAAATTCCTAGATCTTGCTGTGAGAGCAATGACTAAAGAAGAAATGAGTTGTCCAGGAGTCTGCTTTGCTTCATCATTGACATCAAAATAGAAGTATGCCAAACCTGCATCAGGCTGGTGATTGATAATAGCTTTGATATCCTCAATAATGGTGGAACTACCCTTTTTATCAGTTTTTTAATAGGGATAACAACAATCCATACCAAATGACAGTTTTCCCACAGCCAGCTGTTATATATATCAGAAAAATCCTACAGTATCTAGCTTGAAAGGACCACTCACAAATTCCATTAATCCATATGAAAGAATTAGGATCATACTTCCAAGCCAAATATCTCTTATCATTAAGTATCCACTGCCCAGTATTTTTATGATGTTTCCATCTGGCATTATTATGGTTGGTTGATGGATCAGGTGCATCTAACCATTTTCTGAAAATTTCTGGAGTTAAAATAGGTGAGTTGGGTGTTAAGGGTTGAGCTAGATTGAGTACATACCAAGAACACTTTCAGCATCAACTGTATGGTGGTTAGTATGATATGATGGTTTATAGTACTACTACATACCAACTCTATTGCTTGCAATCTAGTTCATGTAGCTCTAAAATCTTGAAAATATTAAAACAAGTGGGGTGTACATACATGGTAGTAATCACCATGAATCTCATTGAATGTGTTATTATGCACATTCATGTTGGGACTCCTAGACATATAGGGGTTGTTGTAACAAGTGGTGGTCGAAGATCAAGATAAGTTGATGTGTCACAGCTATCAGCATCACATTACCACGGCTCGCGGATTGCCGCCGAAACTGAATACCTGTAGTACACATTCTCGACTCTGTCTATACTCAGCGTCTATTTAACATCCATCTCAATGGTCTGTCTCTTTTCTTCCTGCCCCTGCTGCTGCTGCTGCTCGCCCTCCTTCTTTCCCTCTGCATCACTCCTCAGCGTCTGGGTCCTACTTACAGGCAGCTTCGGCTTCGGCATCGGTTTGGTCATGATTGGGGTAGCAAAATAGATAATCTCGTCCTTCTTCATAATCTCCCCCGTCGTCAAGACCAGATCCACATTCTTCGGGCGCTCCACTTGGGCCATTTCTGCACCGTAGCCACTTACTCAACCACACTTTGCTTGCCTTTGTTGCCGATGGAAGAGTACTTGTCGTCTGACATCTAGGTGTTGATTGTTTCACGTAGGGCTGCGATAGATTTCCGTCGTTCGTCGGATTCGCGGTGGCAGTAGGTGCGTAGGAAGTATATCAGTCTTCGAGTTTGCTACACATATCATGGACCTACTCTTCCGGTGTGTTCAGATATAAATAAATGAAAGGAAGACCTAGACGCACCTCGGTATCCTGTATGAGCTTATGCATCTGATTCTCCCATTCTCTATATACTTCCAAGGTGGATTTGTAAACGCAGCTTCGAATGCTTCTTGATCGTTTTTTTCTTCTTGAGCAGCAGCAGCAGCAGCAGCAGGGCTGGTGGTAGAGGTGTAGCACTCCCTGCATTCCCATCTTCAGCGGACGCAGGTTAATCAACGTCCATTGGCGCCTGAACGGATCCTCCTTCTCCTCAACGATCTCCACGTGCGCACTCTCAAAGGACAACACACCAAGCGCGTTCAGTCTCGTCGGCGATCGTTGGGTCACCCAGATCTTTCGAACTCGCTAGTGCCTCTTTGCGATAAACCTAGCAATCCAAGTGATCAGCCCTTCCCGGAATTGAGCCCGGCTCTGCATACACCGCATCCAATTCAAATGGTTCACGTCTATAAAACCAAAGAACTTTGGCCGAGGGTATGCCATTTGTCTTGAGGAACACCGTCAGTTACGTGTCATTGTCCGATCGGACTCGATGGGCGGCCACTGGACTTTGACAGGGTAGTGAGTGATATCGTGGATGCGGAGTTCGTGCATATGGAAAGTGGGCGAGATCGTTGCGCAGGAGAATGCAGTGCCGCAAGCGACGGCTTCGTCTTGGTTAAGTGTGAAGGAGAGAACTTTGCCACTAAAGGCTTGTTGGATGCGAGCACGTGTGATGACAGGCTCGATCCTGGCAAGGACGTCAGAGATAAGAAATTCGAGTTGGTCTCTCGTCAAGCGGGAGTTGGTGTCAATACCGTTCATGATAGATTCAACGGAGAGCGGGGCCTCAGTGTTGGCTGATGAATTTTTTACAACCTGCGGCGAGACGAAAGGTGACTTTAAGGTTGGACATGACGTTGGTTTCGTATTTAGATGTGAACTCTACCGCAAAGTGTTTGAGGAGGGCATAGTCGATGTCTCTTCCTCCGAGGTTGCAATTATATATTTCGTTGAAACGGCCTTTGGATCAGCCAACGATGGAGATGGACATGGAGGCGTGTCCGACATCAACAAAGGCGACATAGCGTGGGTTCTCCAGCCCTGGAAGAGAACGTGAGACTGCGATGTCGCGGATCTTGCCAAAATACATGGCGTCGAACTGTGTGGCGGAAAAGATGTGCTTTTCACCGAGGCAAGTCATCTGCCAGTAAAGCCGAGGGTCAGTGAGATCAACTGGAGGGAGGAGGGGAAAACGCACCTCTACACCGATGGAGTCATTGGCGTCGACGAGATGGCCTCCCAATGTCGTGGACCTAGGGACCATGGACGGAGCGGCCGACAAGATGCTTGAGACAGCCGATGGTGTTTTTGAAGTTGGAAGTCTCCTGGGCCTTGCGCACTGAAAGGCGACGAGAGAGGGCGTTGCACGGTTGGAGACCTCGAGTCGATGCCAACGATTGCCATGGCGGGGCAGATGCGCACGGGAGGTGGACAGGGAGAAGAGGGAGGAAAAGAAAAAGCGGGCGTTGCTGGTGTGCACTGTGGTCACGCATATCACTAGTGGCAACAATGTATATACACGATACCCGGCCTCGGATTGTTCTGCATTTAGAGTGAATGGCTAATTCAAGAAAATGACTAGCCTAATAGGTATTCGGAGACCTCGTCGGTGAGACGCTTCCCATCCTCTTCCAAAAGATAAATAGATGATATTATTGCGGTGCAACGTCAATATTGGACTGGATGTGTTTTGTAGCTCTGGCTGGGCAGTCTACTGCCCAATGCATTTCTTGACAGTAAGGACATGCGCTCTGAGGTTTAATCTGCTCGCGTTTCCGACAATCGTTGATGTGGTGCTCTTCACTGCATGCATAACACTTCTCCCCCACCACACTGTTCATGCCCTCCGAACCTGTATCCACCTTCCTCCTTCTTCCCGCCAACCTCCCTAGCCCCTCCCTAGCACATCCGCCCGCTTTCTCCTCGCCCTTTCCGCAACCCATAACCGCCGCCTCTCCCTCCGTCCCGTCTCACGCCCAGGGAGGAGCACCTGTCGTTTCCATATCCGTTCCATTGCTGACCAGGATAGACGGAAGTTAGCTGGATGGATGTGGCGCCCGAGTGAAGCCAGGTGTGAGCTGAAATGGGTATTGTAGACAGTCTCAGTGAGGATGGCAAGACGAACGTCGCGGAGTGTTAAGCCGGGGAGTTTTGTTGGGGCGGGCACGGGTAATGGCGCCTCAGGTAGTGACGAGGATGTGGTCTCTTCTGTTTTTATTGCAGTATTGGGTGGTAGCGGAGGCGCCGCCTGCCCCTCTTCAACCCACGTAGGACGTTTGGCCGAGTCTGTCTGAGTAGTCACCGTCACCGTAAACGGTTTCCCATTCGCGATATGCACAGATGGGTGATGCTACCAACCAAGCCTGATCAGTGTAGAACCTGCGAACACGTTCAGTACCCACATTTTCAGCTTTGGCCACTTTAACCAGTTTTAGAAAGAACGAAACGGCCGAATCGTAGTCTTTGAACTTGTATCGTGCTGAGAGGAGCATAGTGTACCGATTTGTTGTGTCCTCCTTCGTTTTTTTGGTCTTATCTATGGTTGCTTTTACTTTCTCTTCCCCCGACCCAGTCCTCGTAGCCTTCCGCGGCTGAGGTGGTGTCCACAGCTTCAAACTCTGGCCCCACCCCCTCGTATAAAGCGGATACACGTAACTCAACACATCATACTCCGTCAC
>QFEO01012006.1:0-10936 GCA_003316615.1 Amanita pseudoporphyria | reverse complement strand
ATTTGCTATCAATGAAAACCATGGTGGATATATAGTGACGTAATCACCATATGTGCTCTTTCATGGCCGTAACGCCCAGCTTTCCGTTTAGCAACACATCTAAACAAGTTCATGTCTAAACAGGTTTATTTATCCAGTCGTAAAGGATAGCCTTAAGTGTCGCACCCACCGTCCGATACGTTGTCCATATGACTTGTCTGACCTGACTGCTGCCGTTATATGATCCGGAACTTAAGGGTGAAGTAATGGCCAAAGGAGTTAGCTAAGGAATACCCCTGGGCCTTAGACTGCCCTGGGTGACCTGCTTACAACTAAGCAAGTTTCAAGGTAATGGCACGTAATGACAGCGTTGTACATTCTGAGACGGTCTTTCTGACGGGCTTATAGATGTGTTGATCTGGTGTATTATTTTCCCTAAACTCGTGGAAATGTTTTGTCAAGGCGACAATACAGAATTGGAGGAGCGTACATATGAATATGGTCTTTCTACCGAGACCATGTGACCTGCCGTGGCATCCCAAATGGTTTTCAAGGGACAAGGAATTGGAGCACGGTCTATTCACGCGACCCATAAATACTTGCTGAGGTATATCCCTTTCCGTTAACAACGTACGGGGCAAGTGTCGGGTGTGTTGTGTGGGTTAGGGGGCCGTAGACATATTACTGTGGGGTTTTTCTAATTATTTTCTAGGTGACGATGCTTTGGAGAAAAGGACGCACCGCCTTAGCAGATAATTCAACTAGCAAATGCATGCGTGAAGGCAAACAACGCTTGCAAGGTACATAGTAGTGTGCTGAAGATACTTATGGAGGCTTTCCACTTTCTGCTTTCTGTTGAGAGAAGGTGATCGTCTCTCGACAATTGAGCTTGAGTCTCGGTTGACAATATATCAACGATCAGCGACGCGCATCACAAAAATGCACTCGGCTCCCATAGGTCATGTGGTCAGGGTTGTCTTGTCACATCGCTCATTACAGGAAACGAAACCCGAAAAAATCGGCTCTGGGAACGAATGCCAGGGTGAAAACCCGTACAGCTCGTAGATGCAGAGAATATGAGAATGTGTCTGTATCGCTGAGGTACGGAATAAACGGGTGGGAACGACTTCGACATCATATCCATACTATCGCCTACACTTTCAAGAAAAAACTGTTTCTACTTCATCGCTTTCGTCAACTCGCCTCTCTGACTCGATCTGATCAGCGATAGCCCATCGATTTTGGATTTGGCGATATCCTTGAGTGCTAAAGCACTTACTTTAGACTGGACTTCTTCATCTTAACCTTCGTGTCGGGGCGTCGAGTTCTCTCGCGGCACCGAAACTTGACTAAAAATAGACTATTTCAGTTCCGATATCATAAAATAGTGAGTTTACACACCATCACAACGTATTCGGATGCTACAGTGCACTATACTAGTGCATCGTCTGTCGCAGGTTCTACAGGTTGTTAAGTATAAACTAACGTCTCTATATAGAAATACAGTTGCCTGGCCCAATATTCCACTCACTTTGATGACGTTTGTCAGCCGCAGGTGTACTTAACCATCCAGTACTACACCTTTGATTTAACACGTCACACGAACCAAGACCAAAATATACGATGCAATGTGCTTAACTTGACAGCCAACGTTAAATTGCCCAATGTTCATAAATGAATGAAAACAGTTAGACGGGGTATATGTCGGACAAAGATAATAATTACCTGTAAGTCATCCTCTGTTTGGTGGATGCAGACTTTGGTTGACCTTGCAAGCTTTGCTGGTGGGCCATTTCAGTTGCAACACTGGGCAATTGCCTCAGGTGTGTTGCTGAGGAAAAATACCTATTGTGCGTTCTGATAGTGTTCTCTAGTTAGTGCTCTAGTCGGCATAGTAGCCGTCGCATATTCTGGTGACGCTTTCCAATTGGCGATGCAGCACGATTGCCGAAGATCTGTGGCTGGGGTGCATCTTGTGCGAGCACCAGCGCACATTTGGTGTATGTGAAGGTAAAGAATACGACGATTGTCAGTAAATTTCCAAATATTCCGTGTCGCTTGGTTGCACAATGCCGAGGGAACGCAGTGCTCGTACCCATTAGTGGCTCGTGGGTCGCAAAACTGGCCATGATTACATACAACGACTCACCCTATTTACTGTCAACCAGGTAGTAATAGCAGGCATTACAGTGCACCTTACCAACGTCAGTGGACAACGGACGTAAACAAAAAGGCCTATCATTTAATTCGGCGGCTTTTTCTCGTTCTATGGTCACGTACCCTCTTTTTGGCAACCGACTTAGCAGTATGGAGATCCCTCAAAACGATCCCCAAGGCTTGAGCCTTTCGCCTGTATCCTCAACCTCGTCGACACCACCCACTCGCACTTCCGAGGCGCCGATACTGGTACCGGTGACTGCTCGATCCAGCCCAGCCTTTAGCAATGATGTGACCTTACGGATGCATGAGACAGTGTGGGACGGGTAGGCTATCGGATCTGGATGTGATAGGTATAGAATAAAGGGTGGAAATGACTTCGATATCCCGACTATCATCTACATGCTATCGTCTACATATTTCGCCACTTCAACTCGCCTCCCAGACTCGGTCTTGTCAGTGACATTGACCAGGAATTTGGCGATAAGCTTGAGCTTACGTTGGACCTGGGCCATTCACCTTAATCTTCACCTTTACCTTTTCACCTTAACATTGTGTCAGGATGGCGACTTCTTAGCGCCCACTCTTGCGGCGCAGAAACCTTGAGCTATTTTGGTTCTGATCCGATATACTCGTTCCCGCATAAAATGGAGAGTTTTGCGCACAGCGCTACACTAGTCTATCTTTGTCACAAATTCTACTGTTTTCTAACTATCAACGAACGTCGTCATGCATCCAATCCAACGGCCGACGTCGAATTATCTAATAATTCTACAACCAAAACAATTAGATGGGATATATGGACGAAGATAAATAATTACCTCAAAGTCATCAGTGGATGCCTTCGGTTGGCCTTGCTAGCCTCAAACAGCACGGTTGTTCCAGAGGTGCATTGTGGGTGGTAGAACATCCCGACGATTGTTCCACAGGTGCATTGCGGGCGGTAGATTATCTCGTCGCTCATTCTGGTTGAACTCTGCCACAGCGCGATTGTTCCAAAGGTGCATCACGGGTGGTAGATTATCTCGTCGCTCATTCTGGTTGAGCTCTACGATTCCTGGTCCAGTCGGCACAGTAATGCGACCATTATGGAGGGGTTGCGGGACTGGTAAAATATTCGACCGCTGGTTGAGCTCCGCAATTCCCGGTCTAGTCGGCACAAAAGAGCGTGGGCCGTAAGTGTGCTGCTGGGGTGAACCACCCGACCAATGTCCACTTCTGATCGAGCCTATATCAAAAGGAGCGCTGCCGCCGTAGAGGTGTTGCACAGGCGCAACTTGTGCGAACACAGTCGCGCATTGGGTGTATGCGAGGGCGAAAAATACGATGGCTAGAGTGGGACGCATGGTTAAGTACTAGGACGTTGAAGATACGGTCGTGATAAGAGGGAGATAGAGAGTGATGAACAGCCAGCTGCTAGAGATTCTGGGAGGCGGAGCAGGCCCTTTCATATGGTTCTGTGGTCTAGCATCGGGAAACACGGTGACCCAAAACGAGATTTGCAAGGGGCAGGGCACCTTGATGGTTGGGCTCGGGTTTCGGTGGAGCCATCACGGCATCATGATTATATGTAATTATGTATGGCTATATTGAAATTTAGATAGCAAGCCTTGTTCCGCATCACTTAGTTACAGGTTGCAAAAGAACGGCACCACTTACAAAATTGGCCAATGATGAATCGATGATGACTCACCTTGTTTAACTTGCTATCACCCCGGATAGCCGTAGTAGTATGGACCTACGGTGCTCCTGACCAACATCACTCAACGATCAACCGTAATGATACGGCAAACATGTGAACAAAAACGATAAGCGGTGCTAATCATGATTTTGGCAGCGCGGCTCGATCTACAATCCTCTAATTAGCGATCCTGCTAAAACTCTCTCTGATCCCATCAGGGTTTGTTTTCTGTTTTTTTTTTTAAATCAGAAATATATGATCCTTTTTTTCAGGACGTTGGTATCAGCGTCAGTCTGAATCTAATGTAAACTGAAGGAGGCTCTGTCGTGTCGGGACACTGGAGTTCCACACGCTCATGCTCATGAGGCGAAATATCGACGGGCTAGATACATTACAGCCGGCTCTGTCACTCAACGTATATCTATCATTCCCCGTCGTAACTTATCTCACCATCCCCATCCTCATAGGATTTGGCGACCCTGCTAAAACTTCCATCAGGGGTTTCTTTTGTATCAGAAATATGTGATCCTTTTTGTCAGGACGCCCAGCAGGGTAAATAATCCGTATCAGCGCCAGTCTGAATCTAATGTAAACTCTGGCAGGAGGCTCTGTCAGGTCGGGACACTGATGCTCATGAACAGCCTGTAAGTTCACCAAGGCGAAACGTCGACGCGCTAGATGCTAAAATTACAGCTAGCTCTGTCACTCAACGTTCCTCGTCGTAACTTATCTCGCGCCATCCCCATCCTCATAGGATCCCATGGAGATGTTTACTGTTCGGAGTAATACAGGAACCCTCAGTTCCGTATCAAGTAAGTAAGGCACATGTGTCTTCGTACTAGTCGGGGTTGAATACTGAATATTGAAGTCCGAATGGCCCGTTGATTCGTGAGTTGTAACGATCTAGTATTACTAGCAATCCCCATTGGTCAATAAATGCATGTGATGGACCTGAATTCGCGCATTTGTAGCCTTTCAAACGTGCGGTATAACGATAGCCATCCCCATGGGTCGACAAATGCATATGATGCTGGACCTTTTCGTACGGTAGACTCCACTTATTGGGCCATTTGCAGGTAAAAGTCGTCTATATGACAGCATCGTAGTAAAACATCACGCCAAAAAAAAAAAAACCGCATAGAAATCAATGTATCCACCCCCACTCAAGCGCTCAACGCTCAATCTCCATACCCAAAACACGACCCACACATCAACCGCTTCGCCCCCGCCCTAACCAACGTCTCCGCCACACGGAAAATCACAAACCCACCCCCATGCGACCCCGCCGCCGTCTGTCCATCAATCAACTGGCCTGCTCCTCCTCCTCCCCCTCCTCCAGGTCCTCTTGGCCACCACCCTCCTGTTGCACTTTCTCCGGCGTTGGCGCCAGCACTTGTATCCTCAGCCTCGTCGGCACCGCCCACCCCCGCTTCCGGTGTACCGGTACCGGTACCAGTTGCTGCTGCTGCTGCAGGATCCATCTCAACCTTTAGCAATGACCTAGAATTTCGTGACCTTACGGAAACACGAGACGATGTGCGGGATCGGGGTCGGGATAGAGGCGGTGGTATAGAAAGGTTGGATTTGGACTCGGCTAGGCTGATAGAGGGTGCTGGCGCTTTTTCACTTTCTTGTTCGATATGGATGGTTGGCACCTGATGACACAACATCGTCAAGATAGTTAGTTAACTTACTATACGTTTGGCGCACCTTCTCTGTCTCAGCCTTGCCTCCATTGACAACATGACCGTTCTCTTTCTCCTTTCCTTTCCCCTTGAGTTCAGCGTGAGACGACGGCCCACCACTACTCCGACTCCTCGACATCGACATCCTCATCGATGACGGAAACAATCCACGAACCTCCGGACGCGGAACGGTCCTCGTGAACAAGAACGCTCGCATTTTCTTGATACTCAATTTCGGATCGGTCGTCAGTCCGGGCTGCGATGCAGGGTTTGCCACCCCCGAACCCTTTGATGACGAAGATTTGGATGGAGAGATGCTGAAGACCCGTTTCTTGCCCTGCCTCCAGATGTTCTTCTTATCAGGTTTCCCCTCCTGCTTCGCGCCTGAATTGGGGTCGTCGACGGCCATACTCATAGGCCTGCTCCGTGCGTCATAGTACGTACTAGGACTTGTTGGAGTCGTGGGCGATTGACTCTGGTCAACCTGAGGACTGGAAGACCGATCGCTATCACCCGAGCTCGGAGAAAGAGAGATAGCTGGGGCGGAGCTTTTCCATGCTTCGTCCGAGGCTACCATGAGAGCGCGATAACGGGCCTGTACGTCGTGGATCTTTAATTTGGATCAATTGAGGGGGTATTAATAAAATGACCGCCAGCGTACCGTTCGAAAGTAAGAATGATAGTCCGACTGAACCCGTGTCCAGATGTCCGCGTTCAACGCGGGTGGTAAGGTCATGGCTCCTGGAGATGTTGGAGAGGTAGGTTGTGTGTTTGGATCGATCGTCAATACTGCTGTGGCTGCGGCTGCTTCGAGTTCTTGACGGACGTATGACCACCATTTCGCGAGCGCGTTGACGTTTTGTGAAAACTCTGCCAGGAGACTTTCGTTTGCTACGAGATCATTACCGACGTCGCGGAGAGATTTTGTCACCGTGTGGTTAGCTGTGTTGAGGTCAATAGTTGGACATGAACAGGCAGGTTTAAGTTTTAACATACCTTGTTCCGGATCCAGAGGGACTATCACCATGACGTTCCGCTTCTCCTTTGTTATTGCTGCGATCTATGTAAGTTGAGTGTGCATGAATCTTTGCGAGTATCATCTTCACACACACACCTTGTAGAGGTCCTGCCTGACGTCCGTAAACACACTGCTCATCTTCATACCATAACTGTCACCCATGACAGCAAGCCCAGCAAGCTTGCTCAAACCCTCATCCGCACGGCGTGGAACAAGGCTCCACTCTTGTTCGGGAGCTTTTGTTTCGGAGAGTCTGATGGCTTCGTCGGCGAGTTTGAGCGCCATTTGTGTTGCGAGCATGCTCGAGTCGATTCCGTTGATATAGGACTTGATCTTATCGACGACTTTGTTCATTAGTGCGACATCCTGGACCAGGCTGTAATCCCATCAGTGAGGTTGAGAAAGAGAGAGAGGAAGGGAAGCGACGGACCCAGTAGGACGTAAAAGACAGAACGGGGCCAAGCGTTCCAGCGTCTTTCGGGTGACTTTGGCTAGAGCGTGGACGTGGAGGCCATCGATACTCGAGATTCTGTTCGTTCTGGATGAAGGAGCAGATAGAGACGAGGGAAGGTCCATCGAGGGAGGGTGAGAGAGGGGACAAGAAGACGGCAACGCGGCCAAAGGTTAAATACGCAGCCGCAGAACTGGGCTAGCCGTACTCGATGAAATGACTTGCACGAGGCAAAAGTCGTTGGACTGGAGTTACTTTTTTTACATCGCTGGGCGTACGAAGAACAAGATGGTGTTTGTGCGGTCGACTATCAAGTCAGGGACGGCTGCGCTGCTTTGGTTGGCTTCGGGAACGACTGAAAGATATGTTTTTGGGCGGAACATGCGCTGGCCTCGTGTTCCAAGCGAGGCAGGCTAGCGTCGTCGCGGCATTTTATTTATGTAATAGTTTATTTATGGTCATATTTATTTACGATTGCTTTATTTATTTATTTATTTGCTTTTTTGACATGGATAATGACGCGCACCGCCTCCGTCATCCATGTCCGTCTCAATCACAGACTCCGCGCCAAGGAAGCCGCGCGACCAGAGGCCCTCCCACTGGCTCGACAGCGAACCTACCAGGTTCGTCAATCCCTGGAACAGCTGGCACGAGTATGCCGCCGTAGGCAGAATCATTCCCTACGTGAGTTTCTTTTCTTTAGCTGTTAACACAGCTTTGCATTTGACGACGCGCTTGGAAGATGGCATTCAACGTTATGAATCCGATGTATCCCAACCCAGACAAGGTCGAGCTCCCCAAGGTACTATCACCCAAATGGGAAGAGTACGGAAGGGAGGATAAGAGGCGTAACATCAAGTCAACTTGGCTTGGACATGCTTGCTTCCTGCTCGAGTTGCCTGCGAACCCTTCGGAACCGAGGGGCCTTCGTGTCTTGTTTGACCCCGTCTTTAGCAAGCGTTGTTCTTCATTCCAGTTTGTAGGGCCAAAGCGCTACACGCGTACGTCACCTCTTGATCGCGCGTCTTTTAATCATAACGTATCTCTAGCCGCTCCATGCAGGATTGAAGATATCCCAGATATCGATGTTGTCGTCATCTCCGTAAGAATGCCTTGATAACCTGTCATATCACCTTCTCATTTCTCTCTCTCTAGCATAATCACTATGATCAGTGAGCTTATTTTTATTCAGTGCCAAGCTGTCTGATTCTTATGACGCAACCAGCATGGACGTCAACACCCTCCGTGATATTTTTAAACGCTCCCCCAGTCCGCATGTCTTTGCACCTCTCGGGAACGGTGCCCTCTTGAAGTCTATTGGAGCACCCGATGACAGCATTCATATCATGGACTGGTGGGACTCGAAACACGTTGAAATCTCCATACCGCTTACCACCTCGCCTACGTCACCCGATGCGCAGCCTATAACGGCCACCACGTCGTTCGACGTCACTTGCACCCCCTGCCAACACTTTACCGGGCGGATGTTATTTGATGATTACAAGACCCTGTGGAGTTCCTGGGCCATCGAATCCAACGTCATCACCCCTCAGACGGCACCCGTCCACAAAGGCGTCAAAGTCTTCTTCGCAGGCGACACTGGATACCGCTCAGTCCCGGATGGCGCAGATGAAGAAGCTGTTCCTAAATGTCCCGCATTTAAAGAAATAGGAGAAGTGTTTGGGGGTTTCGATTTTGCTATGATTCCGATAGGGTGGGCAGCACGTTGACTCTTAACTCGAGGATCACAAATACTGACAATGATGCCCGCAGAGCGTATGAACCAAGACAGGTCATGTCTCCGATCCACTGCGCCCCTCAAGACAGTGTATGCATATTCCAGGATATCAAAGCCAAGAAAGCACTTGGCATGCATTGGGGGTACTACTTCATTCTTTTCATTCTTGCTTTTTTTTTTTGCTTACACTTACGTACAGGACTTGGATCTTGACTACCGAAGCCATCGACGAGCCACCGAAAAAGTTGGCCAAGGAATGCAAGAAAGCTGGGATTCCCGACGGCGCTTTTACCGTCTGTGACATTGGACAGACGATGTTTTGGTGATCCGATGATGAATTTAGAGAAATTAATGTATTTGCTGACTGCACCTCTAATTATGTACCTGAATTGTATGAATTGGTTTGTATTGTGTGGCGAGACTAGTTGATGTCGCACGCCTCGATCATTTAACTACTGCGATTTCACAAATAAAATCACGGCATGGTGCAATAGTTGAGTGTAGGTTCTGACCTGGCCCTCGTTCAAATTTTTTTGTAACTGAATTGCAATCATAAATTCTTCCTGTCACCACACAAATCTTTTTGACAAGATTCTTGCGGCCGTTCAATTTATCACCTCACTTGAAGTCACCGTTGAACCTGAACGTACTCGAATCCCCTTTGGGTCAGCAGCGTAAACATCCGTGTGTGTGGACGGACTTGTTTGTGGATAGGCTTGTTTTGAACATATAAAGAGGCTGAGGTCAATGTCGTAGTAACTTCATAGCAGGTAGGAGCCATCCATAACAGAAACGGCAACCGTCTTTTCATGGTTGTCCATGTACAATGGTCGAGTGCGTTGAATGGAAGTGTCCGCTACGTACAATAGTCGAGTGCGTTGAATCGAAGTGTCCAACAGTGGTTCATAAATATAGCCGAGCGATGATGTCCTGAACTGAATTGGCTCGAACCCCCTCTTGGTCATCAGCGTAAACGTGCGGTGATGGGCCTGTTCGTATATATATTTTTTGAACATATAAAAAAGGCTGCAGAGGTCAGTGCCGTAGACATCCCAGAGAAATCAAAACAACTTCATAGCAGGTAGGAGATTTCTCGACATATGTCCCCCCCTCTCTTCTCATATATATCGGATCATTCATAACAGAAATGACCGTCTTTCAGTGTACCGTTGCATTCATGACCAATGATGGTGCCCTCACGCGTCAGCTCTCCGACTTCCAAACCCTGGAAAAGAGGGAAGCACTCGAGAACTTCCTTATTTCCTTGGGAGCGAACAAATTCGGTGATTGGTACAGGGTATCCTCCATAGATTTGGCGCGCAAGGGAGTCACGAAGACGTTGGAGCTGGGGGGTCACTGCTACGACCTGCCGTACAGGACCGCAGGTGAGTTTATGACCTGGAGATCTTTTAGCACGTGTTGAAAAACATCGTTGACTTAGAAACCCCTTGATGGATTGTTCATTTTCGTTGTTGCTCGGGATAAATAATATCATCTGTGTGTTCGAATGCAAGTCTTATGAGAAAAAAAAAGTCTCACTGGAAGATCGGCTCGAGGATGAGAATAGCACTCGAAATCGGCAGTGCCACCAACAGGCGAACGTTGTCTGAATGAATAAGGCTGTTTCATGTCAACGTAACGGATGGAGGTGAAACGAACCTTGGCTATGCTCGCGATCCCAGTTTATATCTCAAGTGTATGAATTGGTTTGTATTGCGTGGCGAGGCCAGTCAACATCGCACGCCTCGATCATTTGACTACTGCGATTTCACAAATACTTAAAGTGGTACAATAGTCGAGTGTGTGGGTTCTCACCTGGCCCCCGTGCTCAATTGTTGTTGTCTCACTTTGCGTCATACAAAGATATTGTTCTTTGATCGTCATGGTTATCCATGTACAATAGTCGAGTGTGTGTGGATCGAATCTTTTTGACAAGGTCCTCGCCAGTTGATTGTTATCTTACTTCGTATACAGGAAGCCACCGTTGAAACTGAACCCACTCCAATCCCTTCTAGGTCAGCAATGTAAATGTGTGTGTGTGATGAACCTGTTTGCGTATAGGCTTTTTTAAACATATAAAAAGGCTGAGGTCAGTATCGCAGACACCCCAGAGAAATCAAAAATAACTTCATAGCAGGTAGGAGATTTCTCTACATGAATCCCTTCCTCTCTTCTCATATATCAATAACAGAAATGGCCGTCTTTCGGTGTACCGTTGCATTCATGA